>CM037852.1:112079979-112323438 GCA_021234595.1 Delia radicum
AAACCGTCAGTAATACAACTTTGTTATTTTGACTTGATGAAATATAAAATGATAACTAATTTTTTCCGAATTAACTAAAGTCTAAAAATAATATTTTGATAATCAAAACCAGCAGAGGTCGTTGTAACACAATGTTTGTGTTTCATTATTTGTGTATTTTATAAATTTGTGTCAGTATAAAAAAGACAAGGGAAGGTAAATACGTCGTATTATAAAAATATTTAGAAACATATTTTACAGTTTTTTTGCTGCTTTTATTTTACTAATACTTAGCAAAAATATTCTGCTAATTTTACTACTTTTTACTGAAACGTAATTTTTAACTATTTTTAGTAATTAGAGCGACTCAAAAAAAAAGTGATTTTGTTACCCTTCTGAAAATAAAGCTTGATATGTTTTATGATGATTCCTAAAATATGTTGGTTCTAGCGATGACCATCCGTTAGCTGGACAATTTTAAAAAGGTCTTTTTTAAATATTTAAATTAGTAGGTCGCAAGTGGTCAAGTTTTATATACCATTGGATGCTGCTTCAAATCTCTTTTCGATGATACCACATTTTATTTATGTCGTCTTGGAGCAAAGTACAAAAAAATTCGAAAAACTGAAAAAGACCTTTTTTAAAAATGGTCCAGCTCACGAAATGGTCAACGCTAGCACCAAAATATTTTGAGAATCAATGAAATGAAAATTATTCAAGTTCGAGGCCATACTCTATATTTCTTCATTAGGATATTGTCCTAACAAATAATCTATAGAGTTTTTGTTTTCAAATTTATTATTTGACCCTTTCAGGAATGTGTTGATAGATCTATTTCGGGAATTTTCTAGGTTCCCATCATCAGAACACGTTTTGAAAGCGGTAACAATCCCATGCCAAACATCAACCATACATATGAACTAGTTTACTCACTACATGAGAACTAATATACATATGAGTTTGAAGTTAAAGATTATAACCATTGATCAAAAAATAAATTGAAAACTTGTTTGATGTGCAAGATCCACCTCTGGTGGATATTCAATACACGTTTTTTTGTTTCTCTCCTCTCTTTATATTTTGTTTACTTGTAAACAAACCAGGGGAAGTAAACTTGGCGGTACTCTGCCTTTTATACAAGTTTGTTATAATTTTATTAAAAATAAAAATTATGTTTTTTTCGACCTTTAATTGTGCAATGAAATGAAAATTATTCAAGTTCGAGGCCATACTCTATATTTCTTCATTAGGATATTGTCCTAACAAATAATCTATAGAGTTTTTGTTTTCAAATTTATTATTTGACCCTTTCAGGAATGTGTTGATAGATCTATTTCGGGAATTTTCTAGGTTCCCATCATCAGAACACGTTTTGAAAGCGGTAACAATCCCATGCCAAACATCAACCATACATATGAACTTATTTTGAGAATCATCATAAAACATATCAAGCTTTATTTTCAAAGGGGTAACAAAATCACTTTTTTCTCTTCCATACAAGTTGAGACGCTCTAATGTATATGTGTCTGAAAACAAAAGACTTAAGCCACAAACTTCGACTATGGTGTTTGATAAAATTTCGTAATTACATTAAACAATTATTTTATTCGATTCATTTTTTTAAATTAAATATTTTAAAAAATATCAATTAAAGTTTTAATTGTATCAATTAAAACTGGAAGTTTAAAATGTGAACCGATTTAAAAATGTTTGGATACGTTATTTAACACTCTTACTGCCAAACCGGCCTCCAGGAGGGGTACATATATAAAGTATTGAGGTGAAGGATCGCGATTTGGTAGTCCAAACAGAATTTGTTGGTTGTATCAACCAATATAGCATTTTAAAATCAGTTGGCACTTTTTTTCTGGGTATGTGGTAAAATTAATATATTATATACCCAAAACATATTCGGTTTGGATATCCGAATCGTGATCATAAACTTGAATAATTTGTTTCGTGTAAGTGAAATTTAATTGCATTAACTAACTTAGTTGCGAAATTTAGTAGTACCAACATATTTGAATTTTCATAAAAGAGTTGAATATTACCAAAAAATGTTTTATAATAAGAAATTTAGTCATTTTGGTAGAAAACCAAAATTACTAAGTTTTTTAGTACGCTCTTTTTTGTTTCCAAATAAGTATATATTAGAATTAAAATTTCGCAAAAATTTAAAAAAAAAAAATAAACTCTTTGATAATACACGTAATTTTCAAAAATGTTGAAAGTATATTTGAGTTGGCTAAAAATAGTTTATTATAAACACAAAGTAGTATTGAAGCTTATGCTTTAAAAGATTTGCTATCATTTGGGTTCGTGGACATACAAAACTCCAATTGATTACCTTTGAATGACATCGTCTTAAATTAAATGCGACCAACGAATTTGGATGAAGTTTGGTAGAAAAAATGTAATTGGTATTAGTAGCAATGAGTTGAAGTTTAATTAAAATTCATATATTGAAGTCATGGTATGTTTTCGCTCAATTTTCCTTTTTTGAATAACGTAAATCGCCATATCTTATTAAGTAAATGCATACAAAATGTAATTTTTTGGCTGTGGTAATATCTTTGTACGAGGAGTAATTTATCGTTTAATTTACTTATCTTTATACACGAGGGCGGATCAATAAGTCCGTGACTTTTTAATAAAACACAGTTTTTTTTTTTTCAAAAAAAAAAATTTTCAACATAATCTCCTTTTAGCTCAATACAAAAAATTTTATTTATAGTAATTAAATATGCTAAAGTCCCAAAACTTATTTAACAAATTGTGAAAAACAATCTGATGTAGGCGTGTCCCTATCCGGATTTCATTCCTGCCCAAGGAAATCTTCAGGGGACTTTGTTATTAAAATATCTAGAGATATTTGTTATGTTAAATCACAAACTCAATGAGAATTTCTTGTCCTCGTCTAGGAGCGAGATTCAAAATTTAAAATATCAAAGAAAAAACAAAAACAAACAACAAAAAATTGTCACAATTGGCTTTGTCATCTTCCAAATACTACTCTGTTTTTTTGACAGACCTAGCAATGTAGTGACGTTTATTCAAGTAAATCAACAATAGAAAATCATATGTTTTCTTTTAGTGTCAGTTACATTTAAATTTGCACAAGCACCTGCATATTTGTTATTTAAATTTATTTTCATCGGGATAAACATTATTTGCATTTATAGTAATTAAATGCGCTAAAGTCCCAAAACTTATTTAACAAATTGTGAAAAGCAATCTGATGTAGGCGTGTCCCTATCCGGATATCATTCCTGCCCAAGGAAATCTTCAGGGGACTTTGTTATTAGAATTTCTAGAGATATTTGTTATGTTAAATCACAAACTCAATGAGAATTTCTTGTCCTCGTCTAGGAGCGAGATTCAAAATTTAAAATAGCAAAGAAAAAACAAAAACAACAACAACAACAAAATATTGTCTCTCTTAATTGACATTTTTTAAAATATTTAATTTTTCTACATAATCTCCTTTTAGCTCCAACGTTTCTCCAATTTTTGTATCCCTTCCAAAAAATAGGATTTTTCGAGGTCCATAAAATAAGCATTTGTTTGATCAATAATTTCATCGTTGGAGCTAAATCTATTTCCACCGAGCCATTTCTTTAGGTTTGGAAATAGGAAATAGTCACTGGGGGCTAAATCCGGAGAATACGGCGGATGAGGAACCAATTCGTAGACCAATTCATGGAATTTTGCTATTGAGATTTGCATACGTGTGCACCCGTTCATTATCTTGATGAAAAAGAACTTTTTTCTTGGCCATATGGGGTCGTTTTTTTTAATCCTCGTTAAATTGGTCCAATAAGTTGGCATAATATTCGCCGTTTATTGCTTTTTCCTTTTGAGGGTAATCGATATGGATTATCCCGCGTGCAACCCAAAAAACTGTTGCCATCACATTATTGGCCGACAAACTTACCTTGGCCTTCTTCGGAGCCGGTTCACCCGGAGAAACCCAATGTTTAGACTGCTGCTTGGTCTCCGGAGTGTTGTAATGGATCCATGTTTCATCCACAGTTACAAAACGCCGCAAAAACTCATTCGAATTGCGGTTAAACAACTCCAAACAATCCTTTGAAGTTTACGTTTATGGTCAATTGAGAGCAAACTGCAGACAGTTTTCATAAACCAAACTGATTATTTCAAATCGAAACCACACTGCCATTTGAAATGCCTATGGCATCAACAATCTCACGCACTTTACTCTTCGATCGGCCAACACCATATCGTGGATTTTTTCAACATTTTCGGGTGTATTGACCTTAATTGGCCATCCATAGTATTTATCAAGCTTTTTTCCTTCGTTTGATTGACGGTTTTTTCACAAAAAATACTGTTTAATGAGCTCTCGAAATTCACTTTTTTCCATTTTTAAGAAAATCCATAAGGTTTTGAACAGCTGTTAAACGCAAAGTAAATGACGGAACTTGCTCAAAATTTGACAGTAGTCTATTAACAGGTTTTACATTTCATATAACTACAAGGGAAGTTGGAAAACTAACGGACTTATTGATTCGCCCTCGTATTACTTTTCTAAATTCACACTAAATTTTTGTTGGACTATATCGCTCAAAGTGGGCAATGAAAAACTATATTGAATATCAAACTGAATTTATTTTTCGTGCTGAACACAATGTGCCGTAAGTTTTGTAACAATAAAGTATAATTTAGGCGTTCTAAAGTGTACTTAAAGTTCATACTTTAAAACCATATTAAAAGTTATTCGTAAACTGATAATAATCCATGCGTAAACATACAAATAAATGTCAAAATAACCAAACATTTGTAAAATAAACGAAAATTCGTTCTTTTTACAAAAGATTTTGTTGTTTTGACATTTTTCGTATTTTTAGCGTGGATTATTATGAGTGTAGTTAATAGGAATTAATAGGAAATATTAAAGAAAAAACTTAATTTTTAGTCAAAATTAAATTAGAATATTTCAAAAACAGAAGCTAATATTAAAGTTTGGTAATCACATTCGCGATTTACGTTCTCAAATCTATCAGAATTTTTAAGTCGCATGTGCGATGCAGTCTTAGTGTTTAACTGTGTAATTGTACCTCTATCCTATCTATCTGAAAATTTACTAGTCCTGTTTTAAGAGTCATAAAGGTTTGTACTAATAACTATCAAAATCATGACCGAACATTTGTTCTCAATACCAAATTCCTACCCCGTAAAAAACGCTGCTGACATGCAAGCAGGTTTGTAAGGGAATAAGCCAAAAAGAATCCCATACAAACCTGCTTACATATGCTATGATTTTTATATGGCGAATTCCCACTTGGAAGCATTACTTTTGGACAAAATAAGCGCTGATTTTAGCGCTTATAAAAAGCTATGATTTCATGGCTTGCAGTAAAATCATATTTCATGTCTATATTATTACGATTAAAAGTAATAACATGAATATACCATACATAATTTATTTTACATAAAATTCTACAGACATTAATTTTTTGTTGTTAACATTTTTGACATATAATATAATCATTTCACTGTTTTTACCGCTGCACGTGCTAGATCAGAAACAGTTAAATGAATAATTATTTTTTATTACATACTCCAAAACAGGAAACACAATCGGAAATCACTCGGGAAAATAGGTACAGATCGTTTATAATACACGATATGAAACTTTCTGCATTACAACCTGCATCCCTGTAAGGGATTAGGGTAAGCTGCTTACAACCTGCATTCTTGTTAGGGAAAACAGTAAGCTCGAAATTTTTGTTTGTTTATTTTTATACGAAAATTATTCGTTTCTTTTGCTGCTTCTCAAAATTATGTAATAGTAAGCACTTACATCAGCGCATTTGTTTTATTCTGCTTCTAAAAACAAGAAAATTTTTTTACTGGGTAAACACGTTGTTGGATGTCAAATATTTGGTTACCACTTGAAATTGAAACTTTGTGATATTTTAAATTTACATCTGTATTTTCCCCCAATATAAGAAAAGAAGCATAATTGAAATCAATCGATAGATCACTAATATCAAACATATAAAAAGAAAAGAAATTATAAAAAATAAATATAAAACAAAACGCATTATAAACAAATGGTAAGGGCAGATGTTTTTGGGATGTACACATTTAAAGAGTGACCACAACTAATGGCCTGTGCCACTGAATTATAAAGAACAAAAAAAAAATGAGGAAAAAAAGATGTACGATAGTTGTATACAACAAATCAAACAAAATAAACGCACTCTAATCTTAGGTAGTAGTCTTCTTGGTCTGCCAGGAATAGACATTTGTATGGATGATTCTTTTTATGTTCTTTTTTTTTTTTTTTTTTAATACTTATTGCAAAGTCAAACATACATAATTTAGGCACAAGCTTAAAATAAAAGTAAATGATCATAATCAGTGGAGTGTTTTTATAAAAGTGTTTCTTAAAACATTTGTATATATGTAATTCGAAACTGGATATCCAAGTAGCCAGGGTAAATAACAAAAGATTAGTAGATATTTAAAAGTAGTTTTAGAGCATTTAATATGAAAAACTTTAAAATGTAAATTTTGAAATTCCCATTAGCTTGATTTTAGTAGCTTTCCATCGAATTTTATCTACCCTCAGTGTAAATATATAAAAAATATTTAAAAATGCATTTTTAATTTCCCCCTAAGGTTTTAAAAACAGAGCTGTGCAACCTGAATGTCTGTTTTAAGAAAATCTTTGTAATTTTTTTTTTTTTTTTTTAAGAGAAGCAACACTCAGGAAATTCTTCCTATTAATTAATGTGTTGCTATCTTTCGAAAGGGGATAGTGGAGAGATGAAAGGTGGTGAAAGATGAAGGGCTTCAAACATTACAACACTGTAATTGCGCGAGATGATAAGTCTTAGAACAGTTGTTGCTCGCCACCTGATGTAGAGTTGGCGAATATATTGAAGCTTTTTGTTTCATAGCCCTGATTCATTATTTTACTTCGGTGGGGTTAAGTGCTATGGGAACACCGAAGGTGGGCGCAGCGATACATATAAGTGATCGAAAACTGATACATATTATTTTTCTAAATTGATGTTGTCGTCACCGGGAATCTAACCCGGGACCATATGTGTAACAGTCCAACGCGATAACCATTACACCACAACGCCCACACTTGTGCTGAAATGTTCTTTTTTTTACAAGTTGAAATCATGACCTTGGCCTTAAGAATCCGAAAATATCAAACAAAATGGTGTCAGATAATGAACCGGCTAAAGAACAGGCAAGTCAACTGATTTTAAATAAATTACTAGCCAAAATCTGGCGGATATAAAAATATTTCGCAACTTAATGTTTTACCTTTAGATGTTGCTGTCCTTTTAAATGTCAACGAACATTTTTTCAAATTTAAACTCGAATTTTTATAGTTCTGTAAAAGCTAGAACGAACCTTCAAATACTCTTGGAATCTTTGACTTTAGACTTTAAAAAAATATAATACTTTTTTATTTCTTAAAACTTTTTCATATCAATATTGTTCACAAAACGAACACTACACTCATAATAATCCATGTATAAAAATTCGAAATCATTGTCAAAACTACCAAAAATTTTGTAAAATGTACAAATTTTCGTTTATTTTACAAAAGAATTGGTTATTTTGACGTTTATTATCAGTGTAACTTTACAATTGTAAGCTTTTTTGCAAATATCAAAAATTACATGACATATCCGTGAAGACATTGAACAAATATCGAACAAAATTGTCTTACTTTGTTGTGGTCGTTAAAAAGGTTCCCGCAGTGAAGTTTTCATTAAACTTTTTTTTTGTAAATTTTTTTTAAAAATGTTAAATGTTATTTAGGTTTCCATAGCTTTTTGTTATGTACTTATGATATCATCTATAAAAATGTTTTCCAGTCATTCCAACACACACACACCCCTTGTATTCTACTATTTAAAATAAATTTCTAGATAAAAAAGGATTTAAGGGGGGACATTACATTCGCGGCAGAGAAAACAGACCTTTTTCTAAAAATTCATAACTCAGTCAAAAACAAACATTTTCCCAAAATTTTATTTATTATTGTAGAGAATTGAACAAATTACAAAAAAAAAATTCAAAAAAATATATTTTTCACTCCAACATGGTTTTATAGAGCTCCAAACTGGCGGCAGAGAAAAAAACAGGGCCTCGTGGTTGCAGCTCTGGGAGTCGCAAAAATTGTCCGATCTGGGAAAAAAAATGACTTTCAAAGTTCAAAGTTTGTGAACAAAGAAAAAAAAGGTTACCTTCAATCTGCCATGCCTGCTTCGTGCTGTATGCCTTCGTTATCTTGTGTTGTGCTGTTTCTTACAGTTTTTTTGCAATCGTTTAGCAATTCGGGCTTCTTTTGAAGCTTCATATGCCTTCACTCTGGCGCATTTCAAACGATTTGCATCATTTCCTTTGCAAAAATTCAATGCTGTAGTAAAACAAGTATATACCAGCTGCCGTACGTAGGTAGCGCGAAAATTAAAAATGCGCTCTCAGTAATCCGGCTGTAACGTTTGAACTCGTAGGAATTTTTCCATGAAATTTTTTTCTTAGAATCTTAAGAATATTTACTAAAATACAAAATTATAAAAAAAGTCGATTTCAAAAAACGGCCAATGTCATGTCCCCCCTTACAAGAGTAAATCATTTAGCCGCAGTAGGAACCTAAAAATTTCAAGTGAAGGTAACTTTTACCTTTTTTTATACAGTTAAGTTTTTGAGAGTCCAACATTTTCTCTATTTTAATTTTATTATCACTCGAGTATCTTAAAGGTCCGAGACATCGTTACATGTAGTTTTCAATACCGGAATGCATTTAGAAGGAAATACAGTTTCTGTTTAAACAAATTTGTTTAACCCTTTTGTGAAGAAGACACTTTTTTCATTTTAAACCCCATTTATTTCACGTTTCTATCTAAAATACAAAAACTAGATTTCAATGAATTTTAGATTTATGGCCTAATGGGTTTGGTTGAGGCGCTAAGGGGAGACTTTCCCTTTTTCCCCTTCCTTCATAAATTTCCAAAAATTCGTTTTTCGTTCATGTCTACACTCAGAGAAAGAAACCTGTAAAAATAGCAGAAAACACTACTAAAAATGAGCCGTGCAGAAAAAACTGCTAAACTTGTTTGCTAAATATTAATAAAAATAAGAACAGCAAAAATAAATGTAATGAAAATTTCAACAAAGTTTTTTTTTTTTAAAAAACGGCTAGTTTTTGTCCTAATAAACACAAAAAGATTAAGATATATTTAAAACAACTACGAAGTAATTATACCATTATATCAAGTGTCTTATCACTCCGGCTAAAACTTCTTGAAATTATGAATTTTGCCATATTAGCTGCCACCCTAATATGAATATAGTTATATACTGATCCACAATACCATGTTAGCCATAAAATTAAAGTTTATTTTATGAAGGTGTAAGTTGAATTTTTCCCAGGGTCGGAAAATATTTTCAACTGACTATCATTACCCTTAAAATACCGTTATGTCTTAAACAATTTTTACCAGATAAATGAAATACAATTGAACTTAAAATACCGTCAATTTTAATTCCCTGCTAGTGTTTTACATGCAATACAATAATTTGATAATACAGTTTAACTCTAAAAATGCATCCTAGATGCGACTTATGAGTTCTGCTAGATTTTAGGTCGTTGATATGGTTTTTATACAGCGAATTTCCGGGATAACAAGCATATCTACAACCTTGATTTTTCATTTCAAGATTCCCGGAAATTTTAATCTGGCTTTCTGCACTCAGGGAACTTCTGCTTTAAAATATGTAGTTGTTTGGGTTGTAACACAGTTTCTTTATTTTTAATGTAAATGTAAGTCATTTGTAGAACAAATTAAATTTTTTACTAACCTTGTAGTTCATTTAAAAAAACCAACCACATTAAATGGCTGTTTTATGATTTTACATAATTTTTTTTTTAGTTGTTTTTTGTTATTTAAAAGAATAAAAAAAATAAATGTCTGTTTATTTTTTACTACCATGTGTTTAATTTTTACTACAATTGTTAGTCATTTTTTGAACATTAAAAAACAAATGACAATGTTAGTTGAATTTACTGAAATGTAAGTCGTCCTTTCTTTAAGTGCAATTTCATTTGTTTTTAACAACATTTGCAGTGGTCTTTACCTACATAGTATTCTAAGTGTGGGAATTAAAAACAAAAACACTAAAACAACCATGTTTACTACTTAACTAATTTCCCGGATATTTTGGCCGGGATTCTTGGCAAATTTTAAAAATACTAAAACAAAATTACTTACTGAAAATGTTTGAATATACAAAGAATATATCATAGATGTGGCATCACTTACAACATATGGGAAAACAGTGGACATTAGAGTGAGGTAAGTTTCTAAAAATAGAACTGGTGTGTTGTGTTGGAGTTGTACTTCTGACATTATGTATGCATGAACAAAAAATACCGTGTATTGAATAAAACTAGTTTTAATCACAACAAAACTCGACCTGACGATAGATCAGTGCACTAAAGCGCTCTGTCTAACGTGTAGTGCGAGTGCATGTGGCATTAGAAATCAGTTTATCTATACCACGGTCAGTGATTGCACAGAAAATTTCATATAGATGCAATCGAACAAATAAAAAACATAACAAATATTACATTATTCCAAAAAACAGGGTCACTGACGAAGGTTCAATACCATAAACTGCGCAGTCTGATTCAGAAAATTGAAAATTTACAATGTAGTTATGATTTTTAGAAAATACACTCATTCTTCTCTACCACGCCTTTCACGAAAAAAAAATTTAGTTTTCTGACAATTTTGAATTTTTTTACATATTTACAGTCGGAAGCACTCGTGAGTTTATGTAAGTAAAGATTCAGGCGGTAAAATATTTGGAACTAAAACTAAAGTATACTTTTCTAATGGTATAAGGTACGCTGAATCCAAATTTGGTCTCAGAATCACTATTGGACATCAGGCGGAAATATTCGCAGTTTTATGAGAAAAAACAAAAGCTCACAATCGTGAGCTAAGCAATAAAATACATCTGGAAAATATTGATGTAAGAGAAAAAAAATTTAAGATTAACCTGCCTCGACTTTCTCAATAATTTTGAGAATTAAATAGAGCAATTCTACGACATATTTGTTTTTGTAAGTTTATTTCTGGAAATTACGTTCAGAAATATTTGTGGGTTATTCTCAAAAGTATTTAAAATTGGGGCTAGATTTTTTATTTTTTTTAACTTTATGGCAAATTAATATAATTCTACACGATAATAAACCACTATTTAGGGACTTTAAATTTATTTGCGTGAATTAATTTTTGCAAGGGGCCAAAATTTATGGCGGTTTAAATTTAAAACAATTCTCAAAATAATTTTTGTTCATTGGATTTGAAAACATTTCGCACATATGTATGTACCATTGTTAAATATTGTTTTTTGCGTTTTCATGGAAATTTTTTCCCTTATTTTGTGCTTTTCAAAAATACTTTGCCAGTTTTATGGTGTTTGAAAAAATTAAATTTTTGCCTTAAAATCGTGGTTTACCCCAGCAAAAAATAGTGCTTACCCAGAAGCTCTTCCGGAAGGCATTATTTGATAACGAAGCGCTTTCAAAGCAAATAAAGAAGGCATGATTTTTGTTCGCGATGTTCCACTTGGTATGTCTCTTTTAAAGCGCTTCTTTCATGTGCTCTTAGAAGCAATAAATTCATACCTTCTCAGGTACTAAGAAGCGCTTTTTGTATGTTGACAACATTAGTGCTTCATGGTATGCATACTTTATTGCTTCATTTTAAGCATTATTCACTGCTTCAAAGAAGGCATTCTGGGAAGCACGACAAAAGGCTTTGCTGGGGAATAATGATAATGAATATATTAAAAATTGATAGCTGTATGTATGTTAAGTTATGTCATGATAAACTATTAAAAAAATATATCCAATATCTGTTCGATACCGGGATTAAGGGAAACGGATGCGGTATACCGGTATTTGCAAAATCGCGGTATTTGAGACAGTATTTTTTTTTTAACTATTAATTTATAAGTAATATCAAATATAATCTTTGAAAATATTTCACTATCAATTAAAAATTAACAGTTTACAATTGTTAAGTTTATTCGATCTTCTTTTATTTTATTCCATTTAGTTTAAACGAGCTTAAGATCATTTATTTATTAATTATTTATTTCCAATATTTCGTTTCCACATTGGGTGACTTCTTCAGGAAACAAATATTAAAAACTTATATACATTATATGTATATAAGTTTTTAATATTTACATTATATGTATAAAAGTTTTTAATATTTGTTCCCTGAAGAAGTCACCCAATGTGGAGACGAAATATTGGAAATAAATAATTAATAAATAAATAATCTTAAGCTCGTTTAAACTAAAAAGAATTAACAGTTTACTCCAAAAAATGATTTCGTTGTTGTTCATTATAATACTAAAAATAATTGCTTCAAGCAACTGTTACAAAAATACAATTATTTTTATTTTAAGTAACTGTTATAATATATATTTTGTTTTCTTTTATAGAAATAACAACAAAATAACAACTACTGATTACTCCACAAACAACTGTCATAGAGACACATACATTTGTGTTGATGTAAGTTATACCCTATCTGTTTAAACTTATTTTATTCGTTTTGAAGATTATAAAATGAACTCATTTCGTACTAATCACTTCAAAGATCCTACTCGATTTATTGATTATATGGTAAGTAACTAATATATATGTTTTACGTTCACTATTGTTTTTTTTACATTTTGAAATAGACTTTTAACACGAAACCACTAAAAAGTCAAATGCCAAACCAAAAACTTTTTTTAAGCTTTAATTTTGTGTAAGAAATACAAGAAAAATAACATTGATATTTCCGTGTTAATCCTAATGTTAAACAATGCTTACATCCCAAGAATGGTATATTTTGATATCAGTTTCAAGTTTTAGCCTATTATTTGTTTATGTTTAATAAACGATTGAGAAGCAAAATCACACTTTTAAAAAATAATTAAAAAACCGCCAAAAAATATTCACTTAAGGGGGGACATTACGTTCGCGGCAGAGAAAACAGACCTTTTTTAAAAAATCATAACTCAGCCAAAAACAAACATTTTTCCAAAAAATTTTATTATTGTAGAGAACTGAACAAATTACAAGAAAAACATTCAAAAATATATTTTTCACTCCAACATGGTTTTGTAGAGCTCCAAACTGAGAAAAAAAGGGGGGCCTCGTGGTTGCAGCGCTGGGAGTCGCAAAAATTGTCCGATCTGGAAAAAAATTACTTTTTTAAATCTTAACAAAATTGGTTATCGTATGACACGAGCTTTTTTTTTCAATTCTTGGTGATGTTCCAAATTCAAAAGTGTGTTTTTTCGAAAAAAAATATTGACTTTAAAAATTAATAAAAAATTGAAAAAAAATTTAAAAAGGCTCGTGTCATACGATAGCGTATCAGATTTAAAAAATACAAAAAAAAAAATTCGTCAAAAAATTAACCCGCTAGTGCCGCAACCAGTACGAAAAACATGGTTTCGAGATAAACGCGTTCAAAGTTTGTGAACAAAGAAAAAAAGGTTACCTTCAATCTGCCATGCCTGCAACCACCAAAAGTCAGGTAGCAAGTAAAACAAGCTGCCGTTTGTAGGTAGCGTGAAAATTAAAAATGCGCTCTCACTAATCCGGCTGTAACTTTTGAACCCGTAGGTATTTTTCCATAAATTTTTTTTCTTAGAATCTTAAGAATATTTACTAAAATACAAAATTATAAACACAAAGTCGATTTCAAAAAATGGCCAATGTCATGTCCCCCCTTAATTAAAAACAAGCTGATTTGAAATTCGGTAAAGCCACCAAAACATGGTAATGACTACTTATTATGTTATACATTACTTTGTAATGAGTAATACCTTCTGCATAAATTTAAATAATAACATAATGGGTTACCATTAAGGAATTTATAATGTATTACCTGCATAGAAAAAATAATTGGTGAACAATAATATGTTATCATCTTATTACTCCCATTCAAAATATAATGATAGACTAATTATAATTCGTCGTTTTGTAAGCTAAAGGGTAAGGTGTTAGTTTTGGTATACCTCTAACGAATTAATATATAAGACAACTTGATTTATGTTTTAAACTATAAATGTTATATACCTCGATGGCTTAGAGTATAAAGCAGTCGCCTGTTAATCTGGCGACCAGGAATCGATTCCAGGCACGAACATGTTAATAATATTAGCTTTAAATTCGTATTTTTCTAAAATCCAGAAGGAAAAAATAATAATTTTAAAACTATTATTTTTTCCTTCTGTTAATGCCTTATTATGCATACACTTGTTTGCATGTGAATAGCCCATTATTATTAATGTTTTCGTAAGAGCGCCAGTACTGCATAACTCATTAATTTTGGGACATTTCATATAAAATAGTTAGAATTATATTATAAAGAGTAATACGTCCAAACCTTCGAGTTTACATTACTAGACTCATTATTTGGTAAGGTGTGTTTTTGCTGGGATGTTTTATACATAAAATGGATTCGCAGTAACTATATTTTGCCGAATTTTACAACTTACAAAAATCAAATTATCGGATTATATTTTTATTCCTAGAGCCTTAATTTTTACCTGGCATGGACAGGCTTTGCAACTTGTTTGTCAATATTTAACCTCGCCTACTTGGCCCACTTTTTATTAATATTGAGTTTATTTTTTAAATTTTGATTCAAATCGTCTTGGACAATAAATACTGTAAGTTTGACATTGATACGATATATTTTTTTTTATCTGGACAATTGCCTTGGAAAGTCCACAGTATGGACCATGGAACGTATGAGTGATTTAATTATATATTGGTCATACGCACTGGTTAACTTTAGTTCTTGTATCGTAACAGAGATGTCACGAATATTCGATAACAACTGGTTGTAAGGCATATTCGGTATATTTTAGCTATTCTGCCAAATACCGAATATTTGCACTATTCGGCCCAATTATTCGGTTAAAAGAAAATATCTTAAAAATATGTATTTTTTATCTAAAAAAATTTCCATAATTCAGTTTTTTACTAAACTTTTAGCTTTTAAATTTAGGGGTATAACAAAAATTCGGCTGTATCACCACGTGATGGCCCATGCTATATTTATAATGAAAAGAGTTCATTTGGATTATTTAAAAATAAGTTCCTTAAGAAGGGAGAGGTATATATTTGCAAAACACAGAATTTTTTACATTTTCTTTTAAAATGGTCTTGTCAAATTGCAGACTTGATTATACTGAAATGAAAGATTAATTTATACCTAAACCTCTCAAACCCCAAAAACATTTTATAGTTCATTGTTTCGATTTATGCAAGTAAAAGAAAAAAATGCTTAGATCCGAAATACTTAATCGCAAAAACCTATTAATTATTTTTGAAATTTTTATCAAACTCTCATACGGCATATTAATTTTTATGTATTGCAAGAATAGGTCTGGCTGGTATTTTTTTAATTTTTCTAAGTTAATTTTTTTAAGTTCTAAGTGTTTCCTGTGGGAACCTTTTAGTGGCTCGCGAAAATACCATTTTTCTTCATAGTTTTTAATGCTCTATAAGGTATAGGTCCGTTTTAATATTTTTCGATTTTTCAACCATGAAACCTCTTATGGTCCAGTTTAATTTTGTATATATTTATCTAAAGTACAGTGTATGCAAAGTAATAAGAGAACTATTTTTCAAATATTCTGTATTCGGTTTAAACCCTAAAAATATTTAGAATTTATGGGTTTAAATATTTAGAATTTATGGTGAAAGAATTTAACTAGCTGCGTTAAAGGTTGGACATTGAAAATAGTTTTAAGCAAAAGACTAATTAATACAATCGGAAATGAATGCTGCCCCTAAGAAAATTAAAAACAACATCAAAAAAACACGGTGAATTCGAATATGGCCACTAAAATGCATCCCCTAGTAAATGATCATATTTTTGTTTAAACAAAGTTGTTTTAAGAGTTTTGTTAAATACAATATTGTTGTCTTGGAGTATATTCTGTATTTTCCACTGTTTAAATGTAGTACGATATGGGCAAGTTTACATTTGTATCTCTCGTAAATACACCTGCCACGCGCCGTTAATGTTTTCTTTTTGTTAAGTTTTTTTTACTGTGTTCCGTTGTTGGCTGCTTAGACTGACGCTGATGACGCCATTGAACAAAAATATTTTTAAATATATATTTTTGTATTGGGGTGTCTGCATTTAATTAAAATATTAAAATTAAATCATACTAATACATATGCATAAAAAGAAACTAGCAAGGAAAGTGTCTTAATGAGTACACTCCGATTTTCATGAAATTCGGAGTGTGCCTGTATCCTGTTTTTTTTTGATTAAATGTCATATAAAATGTTAAGGAGGTAAAAAAGGGAATGGAAAAATATTTTTTTTTTTTGTTGTTTTTTAAATTTTTTTCAGGTTTTGTTCCAAAAATATAATTTGGTCTCAAATAAAAGCGATATGTTCGAGCCACCAACCGAGTTTTGTACAAAACCTATTAAAATTTAAAAAAAACAAAGAACATTCGAACTTTTTTCTACCTCCTTTTTACCCCCCTAGGTATGAGTTATACTGCTAAAATAAAGTTTATATGACGAATTTCAAAAATGTTCGACATTTTGAGGTGAAATATTTCTAAATATTTTTTTGTGTGACATGAAAAACCTTTTGTGTTTATGTTAGCTGATGTTTAAGCACGCTAAATTCAAACGCGTTCATCATTTATATTTAACGGGTCAACAATTTCAAACAAATTGAAAATAAAAAATAAAAAATGAGAGCAATATCAATTTATAGACCTCACATTTTAAAATATATGTTACACCACCAAAAAATATTAAAATACACTCCAATAATTTGTTTGTCTTTTATAAGAACTTAAAAAGAAAATTGTTTTCGAACACATTATTTATTTTGCCAGTTTAATAATATAAACCCAGGAAATCTCTAATGTTCTCTCATTACCAGTAGAAGAAGTAGAATTTGGTCCAAATGCATTTAATTTGGCGTCAAAACTCATTATTTTTGTTCGACGAAGTCGTTTTTGTAAGTTGTCTAACATATTTGCTTTATGAAAACGCACAAAATTTGTACACTCACTTACCCGCTGCATTACAAATATATAAAAAATAAATGGTTACCTAAATAATTAGTTATTCGTATGCTTATAAGAAACAATAAAATATGTGGTTACTAGTTTGTAAGTAATAAGGCTTACATTTATACTTAATAGTAATTAAAAAATAAGTAGTTGACACAAAGACAATAAGTAGTGGAGTCTGACTTCTTACAAATACTACTTCGTCAAACAAAAACAACTAGTGCTGACGCCAAATTATAATGTGTTGGGATATTTATTTTTGCTGTGAAATTGAGTTTTAGCGTTACTTATTTGCTGGAAATCATATTATATACTAAATTATAAATTTGCAAAATTAAAACCTTTATATAAGTAAGGATGCATTTTACTGAGCTATTTTACTATTACTATATTTTATTATTTACTAAGTAGTAAGCTCATTCAAATCTATTATTTGATGTACGTTTTGGCGGAATTGGTACAGCGCTCTAGTTGTCACAAAGCGAAATATGTTTGAAAAAACCTGCAGCTGTAAACGCTAGGAATTAAAAAAATTCAATTCAGTCAGTAATGATAATTTACTCTAGATCAGAGATGAAAAATGTCTTGGGGAAAATGTCGGCGGCGGCGGCTCGAAGCAAAACATTCGGAGGCGGCTTAGTCGCCTCTAGCCGCCAAATATGATCAGCCGTGGCTTGGAGGAAAAAGTGTCGGCTGCTGCTGATAATCGACTGAAGGTTAAAGTTTTTAAGAATTTTGTATGTTACAGCTGGTAAAAAACCAAATTTGTTTACACATGCATGCTAAATTTTTTTTTTTTGGGTTACATACACTCTCCAAGTTTTTGTTCGAAAAGTAGCTAAATGTGGCACAAAAAATCGATAACAATTAATTTTGCCTCGAAATACAGTTTAAACCAGTTTCCGAAATCTAGTTTAAATTGGATTTTTATGACAAATTTAAATGAAGCTGAAGATGAATCGCAAATGCAATACAAAAAATTTTTATTTTGGATCCCAGCAAAACCTCGGTAATAGGTTGGTATTACGGAACATGTTACCTGGTATAAAGGTAAACTCCTTACACTTGCATTTCTGCGCAAGTGTTGGTATTACTGACTGCCCATTAGTAACACAAAATTCACATGTTTATATATGCTTATGGTTTAATTAGTCTGTTTTTACATAAAATTGAATACAGGGAAGTTAGAAAAAAATTATCCGTAACTCACAATGTGAGTTCTCTCCGATCTTAATGAAATTTGGATATGTGATAAAGAAAACTTAAATAAGGATAACGTATTTTTTTTTTAGCGGGCCATTCTCATGTTTAGGGGGGGCGGTCAAAAATTACAACATTTTACATGGTTTTTTTTTGCGTATTTCGAATTGTTTCCCAGAACTTTTACATAAATGGGGTACCAAATGAAAGAGCTTTTGAAGACGCACTAACTTTCAAATAATTTAGTTTTTCCAAAAATGTATTTTAGGTGATGTTAAAACTGGCGGTTTATTTATGAATTATAGTTGGATTACGTTGAAAAATATGCATTTTCAATTAATCGAGGTGGTGTCTGATCTTTTTCATGACATTGAAATTCCTTATTAAATTATAAATAGCCTTCATATGGATATGATTTTAAGAGTTTTTGATGAACAAAGATCAAAGATGAAAATAATTTTGTACACAAGTGTTTGTTTTTTTATCGAGAAGCAAACAAAATAAAACGTTTTTAAAGTATTAGTATCTCGGGCCTGCCCTTGATATTTTGTAAAATAATTTTAGATTTACGGGTTGATTTTAAAAAGAAATCACAACTGATTTACGGAACTTTTTTTCTGATTCCTGATTAATTAAATTTTATGAAATTTTAAGTTAAACATTTTTAAATTTTAATTTAATATCCAATATAAAAATAATAATATTTAAAAAAAAGAAACTTATTGCATTTATACTGGAGGTAATATGTGTTGTGTTGATAGGTGTTACCAGAATGGACATGCCCTTGTTAAAATAATTGAGTTTGTAATAGATAAAGAACCAGTTACCGACCTTAACTTCTTATTCCTAAACTTATTACCGGGTAATAGTAAGGGATATTCACTAAAAGCTCTATATTTTTCAACTGCCTTAAATGTCGGTATGCTTTAAATGTAAATTCAAATATTCTTTAAGTTTTTTTAAACAGTAAAACAAAAAAAATTATGAAAAAATTGATTCCTAATTGGCAAAAAGTTCTATAGGAATCTTGGTTTTTAAAAAATTTGTTACACTTTTATAACTTTTAGTGTATTGATAAAATTTTTTTTATTTTAATCGTATTTTATATATTTTGTCCCTATACTCGAAACATTGACTAAAAAGCTGAGACGGCTAGAGTTCAGCGATTTTGGGAATTTTTTCAGAATTTACCTTTTCTTCGTTGATCAAAGAGAGCCGTTTTAAAAAAGTTGTATTGATAACAGGCAATTGTCAAAATGGTTTTAATGTTATTGAAATATCAACACAATGTTGACATGCAATCGGCTCTCTTTAGTAAAAAATAACAGGGAAAGTATTATATGAAAACAAAACTAAATTTGTGTTAAATTTTATTGGTTTTTATTGGTACACTCAGGGAAATTCTGCTTTAAAAATATGTAGTTGTTGGGGTTGTAATACAGTTTCTTTATTTTTATTGTAAATGTCAGTCATTTTTAGAACAAATTAAAATTTTTACTAATCTTGTAGTTCATTTAAAAAAACAACCCACATCAAATGACTGATTTATGATTTTACATTAATTTTTTACAGTTGTTTTTTGTTATTTAAAAAAATTAAAAAAAAAAATAAATGTTTGCTTATTTTTTACTACCATGTGGTTCATTTTTATTACAATTTTTAGTCATTTTTTGAACATTAAAAAACAAATGACAATGTTAGTTGAATTTACTGTAATGTAAGTCGTCCTTTCTTTAAGTGAAATTTCATTTGTTTTCAACTACGTTTGCAGTGGTATTTACCTACATAGTATTCTAAGTGTAGCATCTTTAAATCGGAAAATGTAATATTTTATTATTTCTTTAAATCATAAAATCGAATGGTTGATATAAGCAGGCAAAAACAGAAAATATGTTGATTTGTGTTAATTGTTTTTCTCTCATTCTCGCTATAAATCACTTTCACGGGAAACAAATTTTTGTATTTATCGTCGAATATGTCAATAGTGTAGGCGCAAAATTTTTCAAAAGTTCATAAGCTTAATTTAAATCTTTTTAAAATGCCTTTTTGTCTCGGATGTGGTATTTACAAAGAAACTCAATTCACGTAACACGCAGCCAATTTCGAATATAAATATGAATGTCAGACGCAAAAAAATTACACCAATTCCTAAGCAGTTGTTGATGTTCCTATCCCGTTATTAGTGAGCTGACATCAACTTGATATACCTAAAACTATATAAAATTACACAATTTTTAAAACTATATAAAATTACACACCATTTTTTTAAATACTTTTTCAAAACTCAATACCTTTATACTTCGCGAAAACCCTATGCAAAAAACTGCGAAGGTGTAAAAATCGGAAAATTTTGGTTTCACTTTTCACCAAGCAGCAATATGGAAATTACTTTTTCTGTGAATGCATTTAGTTACACCATTTTGTATTGTTTTGGATATGAAAGTTAAAATCTATGAGCAAAAAAAAAAAAATTAATGAAAAAACTCTTGTAAGTTTCAAATATTTTTTAAATATTTCGACTTCTAAACGTGGAGTTTTGAACGTCAGCCTTTATAGTCAACCTTGCCCTGTCAATCGTTCCTATCAGTTCATAAAACCTCGATATATAAGCGGCATCTAAAGTCAGTTTCAACAGGTGTCTAACATATTTGAATAAGCGCATATATATTAGTTCACTATTCTCTACACATATGCAAATTTCATTAACCCTGGAAGGTAATTTTTCGTTGAATCGACTACGCTAGACGTATGATCTTTACACAACAAAAATAAGAATGACTTTCTAGGGTTAAGATCTGAGAGTACACCATATGATACTTTCCTTGTTAATAACTAGGACTACTACAATACACTCCATACAATTACACATAAATACCCAAGCAACGAATAAAAAGGGGCTCCCTAATTAATGCAACAGGATCAACAAATAAAAAAAAAAAAAAAAAAAAAAAACAACAACTTGTTTCTTATTGTTGTTATTTTTGGAGTTTTCATGTTAATTTTATTAACTACTTTTGTACAAGTCATAGGACAAGTACACAATTTACACACACACACACACACACACACACACACATATGTATATTTTTATATGTAACAAGTTTCCCTCCTGTCCTCCTCAATATTTCTGTTTGTTGTTGATTATTACCGTAAAGAACAAGCGCGTACAACACGTGCTTACCTTGTTCCGGAACTATGCTTCAGTAATGAAAACTTGTATGCAACCAGTCTTTCTTCTGTCCTTAAAATTTATAATAATCGTGTTTCAATCAAAACGTTGCATTGGGGTGTCATTTTAGATTTTTATCCTTAATGAAAGGATAATTTAAAATTTTTTAAAACTTTTGATAAAATTGTTTATACTAAACAACACCGAAAATATGAAGGGGAGCTTGAAATCAATTATTTAAAATTGTCATTGTTTTTTTTATTATGAAGTAATTTGTATGGAAATTGTAAATGGAATAATGCATTTGAATTTAGATGCATGCTGATGTGTAATAAAGTGGAACGGAGTCAATTTGATAATTTAGATTTACAGATTGTAAAAATACTAACAGAGTTTTTAATTAAATACACTTTTTTTCAGCTGCAAAAAAAAAAACATACATGATTCATTTGAACCTTTATGGAAAATGTATTATAAAAAAAAAATATAGACTGAAAAAAATCAACCACTTGATTCCGTCCACCCTTTCTGATTTCAACCATCATTGGTATAGAAGATGTACATTAGGGTAATAACTTTTTGCATTTTTTGCAAATATCAAATCTCCCCAGACAAAATCGTGTAGGGCATGGACAAATATTAAGAACTGCGTTTTTAGTTTTTCGCTATCGTTAAAAAAGATTACGCACCAAACGCGTTAAAGTTTTGAATCAAACAAAGTTAAAAAAAAATTTTTTTGATGCCTCAACGTCTGACCATCACATCTATATAATTAAGGCATGCTGATTTCAATAGTAAAGTCCGTTTTCGAGTCAATGGAATAGTTTTCTTCCAAATTTGCTTACTTACATATCGCACTTGATCAACAAGAGGGTATTAACTCAAAATTTTAAAATTTTCAGTAGAGTCATAAAACTGTTTATGGCTATATTTTAACAGAATTTAAAAATTCAAACATATCATAACAAGCAAATTCCATTTGAAAATATATATACATTGTTTTTATTTTAAATTTTACCACTCATTGCAAAAAAAAATCAATTTTTGAGTTAATACCATTTTTTTTAAATTTTATTAACAAAACAGTATCAACTCAAAATACAACCAAATATAAATAAAACAGTTTGATTATTTTAACATAAATAAAGGCTCAAATCAAAATAATACCTTTTTTTATGAAAATATACGATTCATTTCTATTTGAACTTTTGTAGTAACTCGAAATAATACCTTTTTGTTGAAATAAAGGTAGTCACTACATTATCATGAAAATGGTCTCAAAAGTGGTTTTCGAGATGAAAGAGTAATCGGAATACGTTGAAAATTTTTACAATAGATAGATATTGATGTTGTTAGTTGATTTCTTGAAAAAAGTGATATTTTAAAAATTTTGAGTTTATACCCTCTTGTTGATCAAGTGCGATATGTATAAACCATATTTTAAAAAAATTGTTATTAAAAAAAATTTAAAAAAAATATATTAAAGACATTTTAGAAATCGGTGCTTAAGGTTTTTTTACCAAATTGAACTGAAATAGTTTTTTTTATCATTAATACAATATTTGCCATTAGAAAACCCCTGGGGAGAATGTTGTCCAAAAAAAGTTATCACCCTAATGTACATATGTATAATAAAGATATAATATGTGAGGTCATATAGCTATAACTTCGTCGTTTCAAATTATGAAAAATTTTGGAAAATTTTAGAAAAGTATTTAGTCGCACATAATTCTCCATATTTTCTTACACGGCTTAAGCTTCGAGAGTCATTGATACCTCATTTTAAAGTCACTTAAATTGTGGTTTTACAGATATATACAAATTATTAAGTTCTTCACGGCAAAATGCATTGTTTTCAAAATTAATTTATTTAAAGCAGTTCAAATAATTTTTTTTAAACGCGACAAACAGTTAGGTTTAAAATGAGATATTAATGAATCAAGTAGCTTTAACCACAAAAAAGCTATGGACGATTATGTACGAACAGTTTTTGATTTCTTTCATAATTTAAATCGTGATATTTCCAAAATTATAAGAGCTATGAACTTGGATGATGACACATTTGTATGACACTTACCTTCCGTACCAAGTTTGCTTAAAATTCAAGGTGGTCGAGGTCGAAAATTGAATTTTTTATGCTTTTATGTGGATTAAGTTTATTGTAAAAACAAAGGAAGTATTAATGTAGCATTACCAGCTTAATTTGATTTTAATCGTGATATTTCCGAACCATAAGCCCTAGGAACTTGGATGATGACATATTTGTATGGCAAATAAAATTGAAGGTGGTCGGGGTCGGAAATTTAATTTTTGTATGCTTTTATATGGAATAAGTCTATGGTGTGCGCCCCGGTAGGCTAGTTGGTAGCGTGCTAGCTTATTAGTGCGGGGGTCGTGGGTTCGATTCCCACCACTGTTTTCGCTACAACGCGCCGAAGGCCATAGTAGCTAGTGCTCGGTTAGGGTAATAGTATATAATTTGTAATTATATGATTATTAATTAATAAAATAAAATAAAAAAAGTCTATGGTAAAACAATGGAAATACAGGGTGTCTTTATATTTTTTAATACGATTATTTCAAAAAGTAATAAACGGTTCGGAGGAAGGGGGGCGCCGTTGGAATTATCGATTGTGTGGATTTGTCAGTCACGATGTCGCAGTGGTCGAGTGAGCATCGCGCGTTCGCTGTGGAGACATTTTTTTAAGAGTAATGACTCTTACGTAATTGCTCGTCGACAATATTGTTCAAAGTTCGGTATTCGGCAATTACGTGATGGACCGAGTGGATCCCATGCATTTTTTTATGGGCTACCTCAAAGAGAGGGTTTATAATGAAAATCCCCAATCTCTTGTGGCTTTTAAGGAAAATATTCGTCGAGAAATCAGCTCAATTGAACCAAGTTTACTGCAGCGTGTGACGCAGAACACAAGGCTCCGTTTGAACAGTGTGTTCAACTCGACGGAAGACATCTTGATACTCTTTAAAAAATAAAATCCTCATTTCCGTTCTATCGTTCAATGCTCTTAATAAAACTTTGTGTCAATTATTACGTTTTTTATTTAAGTTTGAAAATATAAATCTGCTACCAGGCACCCTGTGTTTTTGTTATAAATGCACAATTTTATCACAGCATTGTCAGAATTTTTACCACGTTTTTACTTATTTTTGTTATAAATGCACAATTTTTATCACAGCATTGTCAGCTTAACTTTCTCAACTCGCCTCACAATTCGGACCATTTTGGCAATTCAGGCAAAAAAAATATGATATTTTTGTCCTTTTGAAACAGTCAAATGCCAACACAAATAACACTCTAGCAAAACCACATATTACCGAACAATGGGTAAAGTAATGTATCGTCATTGGGCTTCAGGCATTACAATACACCTTACTTCACTGACGAATTTTGCAGGCGATGAGCCTAAAAGTAATGTGTGGACTTATTACCTAGTAAGGGGTAAAATAACTCGTTACTTATATGGAAACAGGTTTGGGAAGAGTAAAGTGTCTATAAATAGATTTTCATAAAAAATTATCAAAAAAATTATTACAAATATTGTTGTTTCAATTAAATAAATAAAGTGGTCACTCTGAGATTTGAACCTGGGGTCTCTGGTTGTTATGCGAAAACTCTATCAACAGATGTATCGTCAGATATAATAAGTGGTTGCTTAAAATGTAAATGAATTTTTGTACTTCGAGTTTTCGTTTGTGATGTTAAAAATATTTACCTTACAATCATGCTTACAAAAAATCACAAAGTAATGTGTCTAAATATAGATTTTCAAAAAAATATTTGAAATATTACATTACTCTTATATATCGTGCATTATGTAATTGATGATCACTAAGTCATTATTTTATGTTTTCAAATAATATAAAAGATAATACTGTATTATTACAACGTAATTCATGAGTGTTCAATCATCGGTAACGTATTACTTTATGTTTTAAAATAATGTTGAAGGTAATTATAACAATGTAATGCAGTATGCAAACAACTATTGGTAACTCATTACTCTCTGTTTCGCAATAAGGCTGAAGGTTATCATTATCGGTAACTAATTACTTTTGTTGGAAAGTAATAATAACTTTATTTGACCTATAACCAAAGTTTTCCTGGGACTGAGCAATAAACTTTTGGCCATCACCGCCAGCCTCAACAATGTTAATGCAAAATAAAAACCGACCATTACACAAACAAATCTCTCAAATGTTTTTGTAAACTTATCATATAATTTTATGTTGTGGCCTTTAGAAATGTCTTTCTGCTGAATATTTCTTCAAACATATTGATTAATGGAAAAATTTTCTTCTTTTGCAAAATTTTTACCACGTTTTTACTAATTTTGTTATTTAAAAAAGTTTCACTTCAGTAAATAAGAGTAACTACAAGGGAAATTTGTTTCTGTCCTAATCGATTAAATTTCTGGAAATCCAACCTAGCACCTTCTTTTCTTTTAACCATATTTCAATCGCGTTCAAATAGGAAATCAAGGAATTATAAAGAATTCTAGTTAATTGTTCTTAGCAATATAATATTGATACTGTATTCGATATAAACAACCCAATTCTCAAAAAAAAAAAACCTTAAAGAAATTATAAATTAAACTAAATAATACCCCCTAATTCTATTTAATGCATACTTTTTGGAAATGTTAAAATACATGTTAGCCTATTTTTAAAATTTCTGGTTTCTAACAAAATGAGTTTGGGTATGGTGTCAAAGGGGAGACTTTTATCACTTTTTTTCGTCCCAGCGGATGTCAAATTTCAAGTTCCTACCTCGAACGGTTTGGTCTGGATGATAAAGGTTACACTTTCCCCTTTTTTAACCCAGTTTAACACGTTCTGATTTGAAATTTCACTTTTCAACTCCTTTATTTACCATATTCCTGACGAGATTTCTAGACAAACCCTCATTTTTATCGCGGCCCTTAAACTACGTTAATAGAAAATACAGTAGTCGCCGCTTGAATACTCAACCGAAAATACAAATGTGAAAATTCTTATGAAAATATGTATTGTATAAATGCGTAAAATAGCATTAACAAAGTTATCTGTCCTTAGGTAAAACTTTTTACTCAATCTTTCAATTTTTATTACAATTTTAAGTTTTCACTTTTTATATGCAAAACTTTACCTTTTCTGTGAATTATCTAATACAAAGGACACATTTTCTATTTTAATGAATATTTAAATATTTGAAAGATAAAAAACATGGCATATGAGAAATAAATAATTCATATAATAAATTCTTTATACGCCATGTAGTTTTAACATACAAATATTAAAATATTTATGCAGGACAGATAATATTCAACGAATATTTTCTCCAAAACTAATCCTTTGTCGTTTTTATAAATAAAAATAATTATGTTCAATTTTTAAGTAAATTACTATTTTTTGATTAATTTTTAAAAAAATCTATTGATTAGTAAAACTTATAGAATTTTCCAAATTCAGTGAAATTATTACAAATAATGTACAAAAAATAAGCACAACATTTATCAATATTTCAATATATTTAATTTAAAAAGTTCCATTTTTCATTCGTCTCATATATAGAATTAATACTAAATGTTTGGCATTGAAACGATATAATTTTTCGTGTAGCGGGGTGGGCTTGAAAAGCCCCATATTCTGCATGCAGAGAAAAATATGGTTGCAATATATATTGCGGCCGCAAAACTATGTTTCCTACAGCCCCAGATGATTGTTTCAATAAAACAATAAACATAATCGTGTCCTAGTAAAAATTTCTCTTTTTTTCGGTTACCATATTATTCTCTTGTCTACAACCATATATTGTATTTATAATCATAATCACTAACTTCAATCATATCATTTGAGAGATCTTACCAGTCACCAATTAAAATGTGTAGCAATAATTGTTAGAGTTGCGCCAATTATAAGATGAGCAGTTTGCTTTTTTTTATGAGCGTCTTCCCTCTTTTAGTGCCATTCTTGTTTTAAAATTTGTGAAAAGAAGTTTTGAGAACCAGTCAGTACGAACAAATTTAATAATATTAAACAAAAAGACATAAAAATAGAAAAACACCTCAGTTGCGTTAATTCTCAGCACAAAATAGAGCTTGCCCAGAATCAGTTCTGGAAGGCATTATTTTATTACAGAGCTCTTAAATAGCAAATCGAGAAAGCATGGTTTTTGTTCTCGATATCCCAATTGGTATGTCTCCTTTAAGCAAGTGAAAACGCTTTCTTCATATGCTCTATAAAACAATAAATTGTTACTTTTGTAGAAAATAAAAAGCGCTTTTTTGGTTATTGACATAATTAATGCTTCATTGTATGCATTCCACACTGCTTCACAGTATGCATTATGTATTGCTTCCAAGAAGGCGCTCAGGAATACGCAACAAAATACCGTTTAAAAAATATTTTGGAAGCGTACAAATGTAGTTACTGCTAACCAAATCGAGGATATTTTTTTCTGCGTTGTAATGGTGATATTTTTAGTGGAAGAATGAATAATTTGGTACCCGGTCTACCCTGGGCCAAAGTTAAATTGATAAGCAACCCTTAAATAAAATTTTTATTTAATTTAAACACTTTTAAACAAAAAAGTGCTTTTATGTCTTCAGTATTAAATAAGTATTTGCAATAACTATAAAATGCAATAAATGATGTCGAAACTATTTTCATGAACATAATATGATAACTAGGACTATGTGATTGCTACAAAAATATTATGATCATTATAAATGTATTGTAAAATTGTATTGTTAACAATATTTTTGTAACCAGTCAAAATAACATGTGTGCTGAAAACGAGAGAGTTTAGTTTTGCTCTTTAAAATATTAAAATAAAAATTTCTGTAAATATTGCTTAGCGACAAAATAATGATTTATAAAACTTCTTTATAACACAAATTTTATTCGTCAGCGCAAAGAAAATTACTAAAATTGTTTTTAATATATTTATAAATATATTTTAAACAAAATAATCAAAAAAAAGTTTTATATTTAAAACAAAAAGTTGTCAATATAATGAGTATAGAAATAAACGAATAAAATCAATTAACTAGTCAATTAATTTTTTAAAAGTTGAAAATAAACTAATAATACAATTGTTTTAAACGAAAAGTAAATAGATATTTTTTAACCGATTTTCTGTTAATTTAATGTATATGGGCAACTTCAAAAACTTACAGCACCTCGACATTTTTTTTTTAAGTTTTTTTTTTGTCTGACATCAATGTCGATTTGTGTGTGTATAAGCCGATATTTGAGCATGTGAAATCCGTTCGCGTTAATCATTTTTATTAAACGGCGCAAATTTTATGGCGGTTTTAAGTTAAAAATGAAAAAAAAATATTAAAATTGCAGTTTTTGTTAAAATTGAAAAAGGGTAACGCGTGTGGATAATACCCCTTAAGGGCTTTAGTAGCACACTAAAATATTTGTAATAGCTTCAATACTTTTTAAAATACACTGAAAAAAAAAAATAAAAAAATTTTTTTTTTGATCGTGTATGTATATAAAAATTTATTTAAAATTGTTTAACATTTCACAAAATTACGGCTAGTATAAGACATAATTTGTAATATTTTGGGAAAAAACTATTTGCCTATCGCTAATGGTTTAAGAGATATAACCATTTAAACTTACCACTCATGATTTTTTGCTATTTTAATTTGTTACCTTTGAAAATTTTATAAAATTGGGAGCTGTATCTAACGTTTCGTTAGTTAAATCTTGGGTTCCAGTGATAAATTCTAAGCCGTTTTCAATTTTTTTAATCCGCAATTTTTTGTTTTGATAGCATTGTTTTTATTATTACTATTGTTATTTAAACCCGAATACCTAATTGACTTTCTTACACCAATTTGCGATTTGTTTGTTGCATCGGCGGTAATTTGGCGGTTTTCGCGGTAGTATGTTTTAATTGTTTTGTTGAAATTTGTTAAGGTGGCCCTCGTGAATATTGTTTAAAAAATATAGTCTCACTTTCTAGAGGTTAAAAAAAACGCGTATTTTTTGGAAATATTAATATTGGACCGATTATAAAATACTTGTTGGGATTCTGGGTTACTTATTAACCCGAATTCAAAAATAATTCTTTTAAATTTTCAAAATCAAATATTTCATACAAGGATGGTTTTTGAGGTTAGAAACATTTTGTTTCCTCCATAAAATTTTAAATCCTTAAAATTTTTTGGTGCGTTTTCGATTTTAGTATCAAGCTCAGTAAAGTCTTCCATTCGATGTCGTTTAAGCGGAATTGATACAGCGCTTTAGTTGTCACAAAGCGAAATGTGTTTGGAAAAAACTGCCGCTGCACTCGCCAGGATTGAAAAAAATTATTTTTTTTTGCACTTTATCAGTTTAGCCCGTCGCGAAGAACCTATTTAGATATAAAAAAAAGCTTAAAAAAAATGTTTTTTTGCAAAAATTATCAAAAGTTCATATAATTTTTGCGTTTAAAAATTTTAAAAGTGCGTTTTCGCCTCGGAGGTGTACTTTACAAAGTTACTCACATCACGCAATACAATAGCCAACTAAAAAGACAATTCAGATTGTCAGACGCAAAAAAGATACATTTTCAAAAAAATTTACGCTAATTTCTTTTAAGTTTGTGATGTCCGTGATACGTTATTGGTGCGCTAACACCAACTTCATATACCTCTAACTTTATAAAAGTACGCCGTTTTTATAATTCTGCGCTTAAAACTCATTTTTATTAAACGGCGCAAAAACCCTATTTAAAATCTTTAAAACGTTCAAAATTCGGAAAATTTTGGTTTCACTTGTAAACTACCATGCAACTTTTCACCCAGCAGCGATATCAAAAAATTTTTTTTGTGGATATATCCTCCAAGTCTAGTGACTATATTTTGTATTGGTTTGGATCTGAAAGCTAAAAAATATTGCAGAGAAAACGGAATGAATGAAAAAACTCTTGCAAGTTTCAAGTCGTTTTTTAATTTTTCGAATTTTAGATGACCACCAATTCTTAAGGTGAAGACTTTTCAATGTAAAACTTTGCACAGCATATCCTTCAAGTATAGTCATGCAAACCCTGTACAACATTTTTTTCAATTCATAAAACTCAACGAAATAACAGCCATAGTATGTCGGTTTCAGCAGGTGCTCAAAAAATTTGAAATAGCCCATATATATATGTAATATTCAGTATCCTCTGCGGAAAAAATATTGTGTGGGTAATATTAAGAAAAACATAAAAAACTTTTAAATCCAGCTTCAACAAAATGATGGGAGAATAATGTAATGATCATATTATGATAATTTTTAAATATTTCCAGAACCATAATTTTATAATATGGGTTCAATTTGGAATCATAATATGGTAATCTAATTATCACGTTATGATTAAAAAAAAAAGACAAGATGTTTGTGTCACAAATATAGTAACATATAGTACTGTTACCGCAAAAAAGTTTTTTCTTTGCGTGTATCAGGGCACATTTTGAAATGGCTGCTAAAATAATATATTATTTGACGGCTTTTGACAGCACTTGGAATTTTTTGTTTCTGAAAATAATGAATTTAACTTTTATTAAATATAAATATTAAACAAAATTATTTTATAGTTAAGCTCTAATATAGTTTTTCCAATAACAACGAATGTACGTAGTAAAATTTGTTTGCAATTACTCTACGGTATATTTAACACCTGAATTTGTCATATCCTGTATATTTTTAAGATATCCTTTGGTCAATAAACTTTTGGTAGTTTTTACAAACATTCTCAAAGTAACCTAGGTATTACCCTAAAACTTAATTAGGACAAAAAGTACATATTACCCAAAAACATTTAATGGATGGGTAATCAAGCTTAACGTCTCTTCCTAATAGGGCATTGAAAACACCCCTTCTATTATCCTTAGGGTTTTTTTGAACATACATTTTTAATTGCAATGGCAATAAAACCTGTAATGAACAAGTGAAACAAAAGGTGTTTCTTTAATGTCAACGACTCCTTGAACAATAAAAATTCCATAAAAACTGAAAATATATTTAAAACTACAAAAGATTGAAAGGAGATGATCAATAAAACAACATTTTATAAATTTTCCTAAAAGCGACAAAAAAAAAAAACGTAACAACATGTTTTTATATAACATTCTACAATGAAAGCAAAATTATTTATTTGATTGCTCAATTTGCACTAAAAACTCAATAAAAACACACAAAATCAACTACATACAATAAATAACTAAATGATTTAGAGCAAAAAGGGAATGTAAGGGAATGTTCCCTAATGTGTCCTGTTCTCAAAGGTGACCTTTTTCTTCCTGTTGTTTTATGAATATGTCTAAACTGCCAGGTGTGATCAAGTTTAGTTTCCGCTATCTCTATTTTAAAAAAGTTTCGACTTAAATGTACACATTTTTCCTGGTTTTAAGTACAGTTTCCGTTGCAAAAAAAACGTAACATAAAGTACAATTTTTCATTAATGCAAAAGTGAATAACAAGCCAGTTTTAAATATTTTTCCAAGTCAAATCTTTGTAAATGGTAATAATTTTATTCACAATTTTATTTAAACTAATTGATATAATAAAAAATATAATAAATAAAAAAAAAATTGAAAAAATAAACTTTTATAATTAGTGAGATCTGCCAAACTAGTGCACGAATAAATCGATATAACTTTTGATCTAATCAATAAGTTTTAATAAATTTAACTGTTTATTAAATGGTATGTTATGAAAATTGATATTTTACAAACAGCATTAAAAAATATTTGTTTTTTTTTTATTAATATTTTTACTTTTTATGAAATTCCAGCCATTATGGCTTTCATTTTTTCTTCAGTGGCCTTCTTGCTGTCAAACAACGACTTAGTTTTAAAAGTTTTAGCATCTTTGGCGACTTGTTTTGTATTCATAATAATTGTTTTCACCAGAGAATAATATCTTTCTAGTGGTCTCTGTTTGGGGCAGTTAAATGGATTGGCCTCTCTTGGTACCAAAACCACATTATATCTTCAGTACCACTCTACCGCTATAATGACAAGATGCAAGGTCAGTAGATACCTCAAGTTCTCGAATAAGTTACTAATGCTGTTTTTCAGACGCTCTCTTATGTACAAAGCGTTATCGTAGTTAATTAGTATTAACTAGTGCCAAAAAAAACCTTACCTTATATATGACCCAAAAGATTTTTGAGAATTTTTTTCAGATTTTTTGAAGGTTTGTCGCTGAAACAGATTTTGTTATAAATCATAAAATTGTTGTATATTGTGGTTTTGTCATTTAATTTTAGAGAACTGGATGAATCACTACTCAAGAGTTCCAGCCTACTAAAAAATTATTCGGCGTAAAAATTCTTAGCTATCCTTAAAATTTAAAACTCATAATTTTCCAAATTATAATATCAACAATAGGCTATGTATGGGCGTGGATTAAAATTTGGTAAAAAGATCTTTAAAAAACCTTTCACTTTAGAAAAAATATTAAAAAACTGAAATAAATTTTGTTTTATTTTCCTAGTTCACAAAAAATTTAAGCAATAAATATGTTGATTTCATGATAACGGATGTGTATATCAAATCAAAGCTATTTTGAAGACCTATCCAACAAATTTTATCTTACGCCCATACATTGCCTACAGGTGAATTTTTGAGTAATTTTGTTAATTCTTGAGTAATTTTGTTAAGTAGCCTAGAACTCTTGACTATTAATATAAACGGCTTTGTAAAAATATAACAAATGAAAAACTAAAAATTTGTATTTTTCAAAACCTCGTTTTTTAGATAAAATTCATCCGAAAAACTATTCTTTTAAATCTTTTTGTTCATATGCATTCATATTTCGATTTAAAGCTGCACACAGAGAAATAAAGTGCCAACCGAATTGAAAAGTGTATTTTAATGGTAACAACTCATAAATTTAGTTATTACAACGATATTTACATTAGATTTCTGAATATTTTTGGTGTTGCAACTAAAATTTAGTTGAATTTACCGCATGTTATTGCGAAAACTTATGTTAAGTTGTGCCAACCGGATAAAATTCGTAATAATCCAATTTGAGTCGTAGTAACCCAATTTCAGTTGGCAAATAGCTAAATTGTTCTCTGTGTGTGCAAAAATTACTATGTTTACTGAACGTTTAAAAGCTATTGTTCTCAGTAACGTCGCAAGTAACAGGCGTTGGTTAACACTTTTTTGTCTCCCATATAAAATTTGAATTTAACTACATATTCTTTAATTTTTAAACGAACTTTCATTGAATGGGCCTTATCATTTGTATGTTCATGATAAAAAGATACTTATTTTATATACAAATTTTAAAAATTCGAGCTTTTTTATGTTTAATTTTCATATAGTTAAAATGGGTATACAAATTTTTGATTTCTCGAATTCTTTTATTAATACTGCTTAAAAACAAACAGAATTTCTTAAATTTTAAAGATTTTTTCGTAAAAAAATTTTGTAATTTTTGAACCCCTTTTTAACCCCTTAAAGTGCGATTGCACACAAAAAAAATAAATGACTGAAAATGATCATTTGATTTTCTCCAACCTTTACATCATTTAACTATAACCTTGTCCAAACTTAGGGCAGCTAATACCAGTTACGAGAGTCATTGATACCTCATTTTAAACCTACTTTAAAATTGTTCACTGATTGACGGCAGAATGCATTAATTCCGAAATCCACGGTTCAAAAAGCTGTATTTGAAGAAACTGTGTTTTTTTTAATATATGTTTATATACACAGAAAAAATTAAAGACAGGTTTCAATTAAAAAATTTATTGAATCAATAGTGTTTATGTTTTTTCGACCTTTTTTATTGAATCAATTAATATTTTAATTAATGTTGCACCTATCACGGCAATGTTAATATCAATTAAAACTTTATTGAAAATGAAATAGGAAAATGAGTTATAAATAACTTCTAAAAAAAAAAAAATATGATTCCCACAAAAAAAGTGTGTGAGCGATACATTGGTATGTGTATTTTTGCTAATTATGCGTCTGTTTGAATGTTTGCGTATGTGCTTGTTTTGTTTGTAAACTTAAAATGCATTTGGTATTTTATACTGAAAATTTACTATTTAAGCTACAGTGTATGAAAAAATAATTTGAGAACTACGTCTGAAATAGAATATGTATTTATATGTTTAAAAGTCAATTAAAATATTAATGGATTCAATTAAATATTTGTTCAGAAACAAATTAAATATTTAATTAGATATTTTATGTTGGTAATTTTTTCTCTGTAGTTATACATTACTTTCCTATTCAGTGTCCAAATATGGTACTCTTCCGGTATCATGAGTTGTGAGTAAAATTGTAAAAAATATTAACTAGAGTTCTGTTAACTCAGGAACATGCAGGAGTACAATAAAGGGATTTGGCAACGGTATACAAAAATAATGTATAATTAGCATATATTTCTATAAAAATTAGAAAACCAGGTGAATGAAAAACAGAGCTTTGAACTTTAAATTTTTCTGAGCAATTATGTGCAACAAATTTTAAAAAACTTTTATTTTTTTCAATAAAATATTTTTTTGATATAAATATAATTTTTTGCTATATTTAGTATTTTTTCATATTTTTATCCATAACTTTAGATCCCGTAAGAATACCATAGAGGGATTTGGTAACGGCATAGTTGAATCATTTATAATTGTCATATACTTTTTTGAAAATTAAAAAAAAAAGCTGTTACTTGAAAAACAGCGGTTTAAACTGCGTATTTAAAAAAAAATGCATTTTTATTATATTTAAAGCACGACAACAGTAACTAGCATTAAACAGTAACTAGCACAACAGTAACTATCAATCAAGATATCTGTTAAATATTCAATTTGTTTTCATATTTTAAAACGCGATATTTCAACAATTCTAAGAGCTAGCAGCCCCTAACTTGTACGATGACATATTCATATGACACTCACCTTCCATACCAAGTATTTAAGTATTTTAATTTAAGTGAGTAGAGCTCGAAAATTTATATTTGTTATGCTTTTGTATGAAATGAGTCAAGTGTCTAATAATTGTTTGTCCTCCACAACATATCTAACAAGGGAGGTATCCCGACCCGAACCGGCAGATATTAATGTAGAGAATAAAAATTTGAGGGATCTGTATTTTTTTTTTAGTTGCCCAATCGTATTTAGGCGTTACTAAGTGGCTTCATCGATGGCCCCATTTTACGTTTTTTTCGGTTTAATTCATTCTATTTAAAGTAACTATTGACAAAGTTGGTATCAAATAAAAGATTTTCTTTTTCACTCGTGTACAAATTACGCCCAAAGACATTCAAGTCGTTTTGTTATTCAAAAATATGGGTGTTATTGACATTAAATTTGGCGTTTTATTAAGGAATTCAAGTTCTATTAAGCTAAAACTAATGTATATCAATACCTATTTAATTTAATGGAGGGTCTGTCTGAGCTTTTTCCCATATTAGAAACCGTTCGCTTTTTATACGACTTTTCCCATATATATTCCAAATAATTCAAAAATGTGTCAACTCTGGGCTCTCTGTATGCGCAATATGGATCTCACAATTTGCATTTTCTTATGTACGCTAACCCTGCGTACAAATATATCTAGTTTCCGTAAATTAAAGACCAGTTTTCATACAGAAGCAAATCAATGTTTAATCCCACTTTTTAACCTTCATTAAAGTTTTTTAAGTTCATTAAAAGCTTCGAGTTCATCTCGGGATACCTCCCTTGTAAGTTTCATTAAAATCTGCGGATGCAGCAATGTGTAGTTTCGTTGCTGGCTTTTTATAGAGAACATTCCCTTAGTATTTATAAATAATCACACATAACCACTATATTATATGAGTAAAAAGATCTTTACACTCAAAAAAAAAAAAAAAAAAAGAAAAATCGAGAAACATTTTTATAACTTAATTGTGATCATTTATTTAAACATTTAAAGGCATACAAATTGTAACATTGTTTGATCACTTTTTTCTCTTGATCATACTTCCAATATCAAATATGATGACAAAGAGAACGAAGTGGATTGCTGGGATAAAGATGATGATTTTTAATGTTTTGTTGATTGAATTTTGTTTTTTGTTTTCGCAGCAACAAACCACTTTTCATTGTTGCATTTACTAGTGATGGATAAATGAACACTACAACAAATAAAACTTACTTGCAGCTCATTATCAACGTATGTGGTGGTGTGTTTATTGATTTTTAATGAACCAGCTATGTGCGGAATTATCCTTTTGATGTGAAAATTTAAGTTCAAAACACTCTTTTATGAAAAAACTTTAATTTTGTTGGTTTCACTGAAAATTGATTTTTTTGTTGTGTTTGTTCAATAATTTGCTAAAACTTTTCATAAACCTAAGTGATGGTTAAAATAAGTAAAAGTAAATTCAGATATAAATGTGTTTACACTCAGAAAATTGTGTAGGTAGAATCAACTGCAAATGCCAGTTAAAATAACTGCATTTGCAATTAAAAAAGTGTACACTACATTTGCAATTAAATCAACTGTATTTATTTTTAACTGCTAAAATAAAATGTCGAATGCAGTAAAAATATTAAAAAAAGCAGTAACAGCAACACTACCAGCATTTTAGAAAAGTATTACTATACTAAAAAAACAAATTTTTGTAAATATACTTTACTTGATTTTATTTTGTAATAAACTAAACAATATTGCTTCTTTGATTTGTTTCCATCAGCTTGAACTAAGATACAAATATTAAAGAGCTGGAAGAGAAGATTATTATATAATAATCAAGTAAATTAATTTATTTCCTATTCCAAAACTTACGTTAATATTTTATTTATTTTTGCCTTTTCTTTTTCTGACTAACAATAAGAAAAAAAATGTATGCGTGTTAAATATTTGAGCGACAGATACACACAATATTGGATATCATTGAATTTATTTTTAATTATAACAACTGCAATTGCAGTTAAAATAATTACCACCGCGTAACTACATAAATAACTGTCATGTAGTAACTGCGAAACTTTTCCGAGTGTAGCTTTAATACCACACTAGATTTCCCAGATGATCAATAATGTTTTAACATATGAAATTAAATGACTAACAAGGAAACTCTCAGTGGTGAATCCACCGATTGGAATGAAAAATTTGTTGGTACTTTTTTGGTACTTTTTATCAAAAAACATATTTTGGGCTATTTTGACGTAAGTTTTAAATATTTAAGTACTGTGTTGCACATCCATAGAAAATTTATAAAAAAAACTACATAATTTGATGTAAAAATAAATCTAATAATGGTTTTATGGAAAAAACTACTTATTTGGAACTTTTTGTATGGGTATATGTCTGAAATTTAAAAGCAATAGTGTACAGAACTTGCATGTGCTCTTAAAAATATGAAGGTTTATGTGCATATTGCCTATGTTTTGTTCACACCGCTCTCAGAAAAGTCGACTTAAACTAATACTAATATACATTAAAAATACAAGAAAAAATAGTACATTTTTACAATATATCAACGGATGCACCTCTGAAATCCCTTGCTGACGATACCACACTTGCCTATGGTTATATCAGGCTCGGAACTAGCTTTTCCATTGGGCGTAAATTATTTGATTAACATTTTTTTTACTTCAAAAGTATTTGTTTTATATATGTCATGAATATTTGATCTTTCGTAGATACTCTGCATAATTGGCATGCTTCTATTTGACGAGCTTCTACTAATAAACATGCCGAATACCCAATTAAAGTATTGTCGAAATTAAGTGGTTAATGGATGAAAAAATCGAGAAACTTTATTTTAGTTGAAAATGTATAAAAGTATGATAGAGAAAATTTTAGTGGATAAAAAATAATTAAAATGTTAAGTAAACTAAATTAACTTTTTCTCGATAAAGTAAATTTTTTTTTTTTTTCTCTTTATTTAAACAATTATTACAATATGTTTAAATTAAATTACAACTAGTCTACTAAGACTAACTAGTAATTTGATTCTAGTAGTTTAATGAGGTAAAGTACAGCAATAAAGATTAAGCTATAAGTCTCCGTGTTGGTTAAAGCGCCTCATCAGTTCATGCGGCTGGAAACGATTTAGTCTTCTAGGAATTTGATGGTTCTCTAAAAGCAGCGGAATTAGTTGGTTTGAATGCTGCTCTAATTTTTGGGAGTGTTTATTAGCAAAGTGTTGTATTTCCTCCCTGACAGTTTTTACTTTAAGGTCTCGGTGTAGATCATGATTGCGAACATTCAAATCAAATATTCACAAACACTACTCCCTCTTTCCTCCTCCCCATAACCTAATTTCCTGATATCAACACAATGCATTGCATTATAGGGGGCATCCCCTGAGTGTTGGTCTAACGAAAAAAAAAAAAAAAAAAAAATTTATTATGCAGCGGTAAATTTTATTTTCTTCCTATTAGCCAAGTCAATTTGCGATATTTTATTTTATAAAGTAAATGAAAAATTTCTTAAAATTAAGGAAAAGCATTTGTATGAAACTAGTTTTTTATACAAATTTCTTCATTGTGTGAATGAATTTTTTAATAAAAAATTTCAAAAATTTTATTTGCTTCTATGCAGTATCTGACAGCTTGGACAAAAAAAAAAAACATATTTTGTCGTTTTTTGGCATTTGCAGGCATTATACCCAAGTTTTGATAGTGCACTGAGAGAATTATCTTCATGACATTAAAGAAGTTTTGTATTACATACATAAAATTACACAGAAATTCGTCCATTAAAACAATTCGTTAAGTTAAAGCAAGTTTTGAGAAAATTTTATGAAGAAATATAATTTATTTATATAAACTTTCTTACCCTCAAAATGAAGAAGTTTCATTTAAAAATTGGTTTCCAAAGTATATGAAACTTTTCATAATTTTTAAGAAAATTATCGGTTATTTTGTGAAGAAAATTTTCATTGATTTTTTTTATTTTATTTTATTTATTTATTTAAGTCTATGGAGATAATCCGTACAGACTAAGAACAATTAGTAAATATTAAAATATTTTACAATAGAAACACTAGAATTACTTATTTAATTTAAAGAATTTAAATATAAGATAATATCTCTCTTTACAATATCTAAACTTTTATTAAAATCAATTAACTGAAACAACATATTAAACTCATCGCAAGTTCTACGAAATGGATCAAAGTTTGCAAAATTAGATTTATGATATTTAATATTTAAAAATTCATAATTTCTTGAAAAACGAAAGGGAATATCCATATTTACTTTACTTAGAAGATATGGTGAATAAAGACTTCCATTCATCAACTTAAGCAAGAAGAACACATTCAGCATTTGTCTACGGCTTTTCAGCGTAGGTAATTTAATAAGTGCTAGGCGATGTTGATATGAGGGCAGATTAATATTTGGATTCCAATCCAAGCCGCGAAGGCAGTATAATAAAAATTGTTTTTGAACGGATTCAATATAATTTGAATGGATAAGGTACTGAGGGTCCCACACGACAGAACCATATTCTAGAATCGGTCTGATAAGCGTTGTAAATAATTGTTTTGTAGTATATGGATCATGAAATTCTTTGCTCCAGCGTTTGATGAATCCAAGTACTCCAGTAGCTTTATTTATTGTTAAAGATATGTGAGATCTAAAGTCTAACTTTCTATCTAAATGAATGCCAAGATCGTTAAATGACTCCACTAACTCAATAGTAGCATCATTCATCACGTAGCGACCATTAATAGGAGAGGATCTAGAAAATATCATGTACTTGCATTTTTTAACATTAAGGCTCATTAAGTTTATTTTGCACCAAGTAGTAAAACGATTTATATCATTCTGTAGTAGCATTTGATCGTTGCAATTGTTGAATGAAAGATACATTTTTACATCATCTGCATACATTAAAGTATTGGAATGCGTAATAACTGAAGGAAGATAGAGGTCCGAGATGACTACCTTGTGGGACACCAGATAATAAAACATCAATATATTTGGAAAACGAATATCGAAATTTGACTCGCTGCTTTCTGTTATATAAATATGAACCAATCCATTTAAGAAATAATATACTAAAGCCAATGTTATCGAGTTTGTACAATACAATTACATCGGTTTATTGTTTAATAAGAGGCATATTAATTCGCGTTGATTCATAAATTGTATAAGGATACTGATGAGGGTTGTATATCGATGATGAGTAAGTAGATGAAAAAAAGTCACCAAACATATTACTGATAGTTAAGTTATCTGATGACTCGCAATCCCCATTCTTCATTATTGATGGATACTCAGCGGCACGCCTTTTAGAGTTAACAAATTTATAAAATGATTTAGGGTCGTGTTTTAAGCTATTCTTAACTCGTATTAAATAATTTACTCGTATTAAATGATTTACTGAAAATTTTCTTTGTTTTCCCCAAAAGAAATCTCTCTGTGTGGAAAAATGTTTGTTGAACCGATTTATAGTGGCTATGAATGTCAAATTAAAGATAAAATACGAAATATGTACATCAAATTGAATGCCAAACTTTTTCCGATTTGGCAAAAGTGAATTCGTTGGGCTTTTACTTAAATTTTAATCTTAAAATCGGATTCATACATTGACTTACCGTTTCGTTCGGTAAGACACTAATAACTCAGTTAAACACTAAAAATGCATCGGACATATTTATGACTAGATTTAAGGATAGATTTAAGGACGTGCGAACAACACATTTTAAGATGAGTTCCGGTTTTTTTTTAAAATTCGCGTTTTTTTACTTTTATCCAAAATCGAGTTTTATATTTAAAAGTTCTTATTAATTAATATAGCTGAATAATCCGCGAATAACTTTTAATATGGTTTTTAAGTCTGGACTTTGAGCATTTTAAACCGCGAATAACTTTTAATATGGTTTTTAAGTCTGGACTTTGAGCATTTTAACCCATATCATTTAATTGCGATTGGGTGAGGGATGTAAACATATCCTTGCTATTAAAAGGAAAACTTCACTAATTTTTAATTTTTGTGAATATTATAAAAACCTTTAATCGAATTGACAAATTTAGCACATAAAGCCAATTTATATTCTACTTAATTAATTTCATCAAAAACAGATAAATAGTGTATAAAATCAATCTGAAATATAATTTTTATTACTTTCTTATTAATATTAATTTTGTATGAATTTACTATAAAGAAAATATAACAAATTCATTGGAAAATTTTTATTTTTAGGAAAACACATTTCAATTAACTAGAACTTCGTTGTCATTGGTTAGACAACATGTGTTGAACATTCTTGAAATTTTTTCTCAGAAGTTTACGAATCTCCATATTTTTAAGACATAAAAATATATTAAATTTTTGTGGTTTGAACAATTATTTTTTAAACTAGAAGATAAACTAAGGAAAATTTTTTCATTAATTAAGTAACCACGGCTATTAACAATAAAAATACACATTACAATTTTGGACCTTCTTTTCGTTGTAGTTTTTGTTATTAACGAAATCGTTAAAAAGTGATAAAGTTCAACTTTGAGTCCGAATATTATCATTGGAAATACAGTGCACTCGCGATAATATAAACTAATTAAAACCAAGCCAGTTCACTTTTGCAAGATTGTTCATATTTCTCCAATAAAAATAAAAGTTTCTTATGTTAAATTTTTTATTTATTGTTTATTGGATTAAAAAAACAAATAATTTTTGAAAAAGAAACGAAATTTAAAAGTTATTTTGCGAAAAATACGTTAAAAATACGCTGTTCATATTTTAAAGCTTTGGCACTAAGTTCATATTTTAGAGTAGTCAATGGAAGAAAAAAAATGTTCATATTTTGGGGTGTTCATATTTTCGCGAGTGCAATGTATTACACTAGTTTACAAAATGAAATTTTTTTCATGTACATTTGATGAGAAATTTATTTCCTTATGTATTTTCTCCCGCTGAATTCGAAAATCGAGGTTAAATTTTTTTTTTATGGAACAGTTTTTGAGATATTGTAATTTTTTAATTTTTTCGACCTCTTTCCACTTGACAAATCATATCTCGAGCAAGAAATGTAACCAAATGCAAGGTATTGTTATGACGAAAAAATATGTATAATCCAATCTTTGATTGGTAAAGCGGTTCAAAATATATCGATTAAAATAGGGCACATTTTCAAAAAAATCATATTTTACAGTGATTCTGTGCCGACGGAAAAGTACAAATCGCTAAAAATAAAACAAAAAACGTCTGGTTTCTCTTCATGTACGTAAAGATGATACTTTTACGTAAGAACTAAGACCAACCAGAACAAAATCGATCGAAAAATTACAAAGTTATAAACAATTGAGTGAATAAATCCAAATCTCATATTATCCGAATATATTTTTTTTCGACAGTTTATTGGGTTTAAACGCTTGCAATACATTCTTGACATTTTTGTGTGTTAGAAATAGTTGTGGCTCTGGCTTTGTCTTCGGTTGCATTTGGGATCTTTATCTCTAGTGAGAATCCATGCATAGTCTCCCAACATTGCTTCATTGCAAAATCCTTGATAGCGCCGCTCAATGGTCTTAATTTGTTGGTGAAATATCTCTTTTCTTTTTTGACATGAGGCACATATTTAATATTGTCTTTGCCCACTGTGACGTTCTCCCTTTCAATCAAAGATCCGATTATACATATTTGTTCGTCATCTCAATACCTTTGCGTACCAAGAATGACCCAATAGGACATTTCCAGCTCGAGATATGGTTGGTCAAGTGAGAAAACGTCGATAAAATTAAAAAAATACAATATCTAAAAAACTGTTCCATAAAAAAAAATTAAACTTGATTTTCAAATTCAGCTTGAGAAAATACATAAGGAAAATCACCTCTCATCAAATGCACATTTTCGGTGTAAACTAGTGTTATCGCATCTGTCGAAACGTGTAATATAGTTAGTTATAAAATTAAAAGGCATACTTCATACTATTTGACTGTGGCACAAAAGCGGCATAAGTATATTCAATTTTGTATTTTTTGCAAAAAGTTTATAAAAAAATTTAAATTTTCGACAAAGAGGTTTTTGCAAATATTTCTTGAACTATGTCAAACTTTGAAATTCTAGGGCGATGTTTGTGATCCGCGTCCTTAAGTCTTTTAGAAATTATAGGTCGCTAGCCGGACGCAAAAAAGTTTTCTGATTTTGTTGAACTGTGTAATTTTATAAAATTCTGTACACCATATAATTATGACAAATAACTGTCAAACTTAACACTCATTACACAAATCATATATAGGATCATAAGAATGCAGTTATAAAAACTGGCGCCACACTAAAGAGAGTAACACAAAGTTTTAATAAATTATGTTTTAAAAAGAGAACCAAATGTAGGACAGCGATAAACATATATCATAGCAAAAGACAAAAAAGGTGTGAATTCCCAAGAATTAATACACACGACTTGAGTACCACTTGAGTTATTAGTTTATTTTTGGCAAAAGGTGAGAAATACTTTGCACCTTAACAAACATTATATGTTATTTTGGCAATAGGAATGGTCAGGCAAACACAAAAAAAAAATACGAAACATAAGTACAAAAATAAACATCCTTTTAACGCCTTTTTAAACTTAATAGTATTATGTCGCCATATAGACTTGGTAGTTCCATCTTCTAAAGATTTTGTGCAAAAATAAAAAGAAGGTGTAGATATTCTCACTTTGTTTTTAGTTAAATCCATGAAGAGTCGCAGGATAGTTAAGCAAATGATTAATGATTTTTTAAGAGGCTCACACTCTACATTTAATTGATACAAGCTACAGCATAAATCTGCTTAAAAATTGCCACTAATAGGATTAGATCGTGTGGAAGGAAGGTTGATATTAATTTTATGCATTTTTACGTTTTGTTTTTTTTTACTTATGGTGTGAAATGAGACACAAGGTTGTTTTGTTCGGACAACAAGGTGTGAAGAAGGTAAATTGATACTTTGTTATTGTTTTTTTCAGGCTTAATTTTTTTTTATTTATTCATGTCTAGAGTAGTAATGATCTGTTTTAAAGTTAATTAGTAAATTTAGAGAAATTCTTAAAAGCAGCAGGTTTATATTTCAAAATACAAAAAAATTTAGAGCAAAAGCCAGACATCATTGAATGAAAATTTATTAACTGTAATTATGGCCTATAAAGAGGCTTAGTTATGTTAAGCTTAGCTGGAAAAATATTAGCAAATGATTGATGGGTTTTAAACTGGAATATGTGAAATTCATTGAGAAAATATTCAATTTTTAATCAGAAAATTCTTAGAAAATTTCACAGCAAGAGAATGTCTTAATGGATTTTTTAATTAGTTTTTGTTCGGGTTAAGAATAGAGAGAGAGGGATAATTTTGGTAATTACAGTTTTAGCTGGACTTTCTTTTCGTTTCCGGGAACGTGCATATGGAATAAAAAGTTTTGTAGATGCAAAAACTTTTAAGAAAAAGACATTATTATATTGTTATTGTTGTCAAACATAATCAAACAATCATAATCATCAAAATTAAAAAAAAAAACATTATAATCATAACACTGTACACACCCGGCCAGAAGCAAAGTTCAGTTTGAAAAAAAATGGCGACAAAAAGTGCCATATGCCATCTTTTTGTGGGCGATCTACGCTTCCACAAAACCGTATCCCATGAAATCTTAGCTGATCCTGTTTCAAAAATATCAACATTTCAATTTCAAGATCCAGAATCTTCGAGTGTTCAAATTTGAGTCTTTCTAAAAAGTAGATAATTTTTAAACGACTTAAAATAATTTGATCCTGTGTTGATAGAAAATTCTTCAAGCTTTCTAATGCTATATAATATTGTAGGGGTAACTTCCCAAAAAAATTCATAATTTTTGTTCAAGGTAAAAAAGTATTTAACTGCAAATTTAATTAACAGAGTTGATATCATTTCCACACTATCCTTGGGATAGAATCCTCGTCTCTTTTTTTTTTTACTTTGTATCTCCAATAGACCTAGTCCACTAATAAACAATGTTTTTTATAAATGCTGAGCAGAAAAAGTAACTACCGCGTTATTTAATCGTGCCGAAAAAGTTGGATCATCGAAAATATTTATCTTGAATCTATCCCAAAATTTGAGAAATTCTCTATGAATAGATTCGCCAGCTTGTTCGGACCATAAACCCAAACCATCATAATTCAAATGTATAAGATCCTGCTCTAAATGATCAAGAATTACATCAATTTTAAGAGTTTGGGAAACATTCGTACTTTGAAAAGATCTACGGAGTTCAGTTAAGTGCTTATTTATGTTAGTAATATTGACTATGTTCGTTGTCAGGTAATTGTCAACAATAGTATTCATAGCTTTAAATGATGCAATGGAAGGCTGTATTTTAAATATTCCAACTTCATTATAGATTTCTGGATCCTACAATTTATCCGCTTCTCTTAGAAGTTTTCTGCAAGCGTTCCCTTCAAAAATATCGCCGTGATAGTTTTTCGGAATTTGCTTCAACTTCGTTGGACATAATAGAGCTTTTTTCCGTCCTACAATTGGAATTATGCCATTCCAAAAGAGATGATTGACAAATCCTTGTAAAAGATGGAGTTCAAGTAAAATACATTTCTCAATTACATGGATGTTATCATCTTCGTCGTCATCTTCTTTCACAAATAAGGGGTGATTAACTACACTATGGCATTGTGGAGCATTCTTTTTATCCTTACCAGAAGACTGAAATTTTGTATAATCCTGGTTCAAGTGTTTAAAGGTCTTAAGGTCTATACTTTGGACATCATGGTTGTGTAATTGATTTAACTTTACAAAGAAATAAGGGCATGGGTATGTTGCAGTTGTAGTCTGTTGCCCAATAGCAATTAATAAAAGTTTGAAATTCGAAACAAATTTGAATGGTATGTCATTGAGTTGTGTTAAATCCACTATTTTTTTTACATTTTCGTAAATACTATACATAATAGTATTCGAATATTGTAGCCGAGGTGTCTATACCAAGGATGGTGTGCAAATGATATCAACTTTGCTAATTAAACTTGCAGTTAAATATTTTTAAATATTCACCTTGAACAAAAATTATGAATTTGTTCGGGAAGTTAACCATACAATATTATATAGCATAAGAAAGCTTGAAGAATATCAACGGAATTTCACAGAATCAAATTATTTTAAGCATAGTCTCTTTTTGTCGTCATTTTTTTCAAACTGAACTTTTCTTTTGGCTGGGTGTGTGTACTACATAGAAAATTGACGTGTCAAATGACCTAGTGTTGGTTGTAAGGCTAGATCTCCAATTTTCGAGATGTTGGTTAAAGAGTATTTTTCGCTACTACCACACTTAAAGCTTTTTAACTTATAATCAGTAATTTTTTTACCGATTTTGAATTTTTACACGGTATTTTAAAGAAAATTACCTTGTCTTTTAAAATATATATACCTTCTTTTTATTATTAATATATTATTTAGAGAATGTCTTAATAACAATTAAATTTTTTCTTTTTTTTAACTTTTTCTACTTCTATGAGTATTTCTTCGAATCTTCTTTTAAAACAGCAATGTTCGTAAAGCCAGTATTTTCGTGAGCAAAATGAGCAATCATTTGTTGAAATCGATTGAAAATTGACAGAGTTATGGCACCTTTTTTTATATATAAGTCATTCCATATCAAATCGAACGATTAATGACATTACGATTTTTGTTGGCTTTGAAACAAAAACATAGACATAGTCTTATTTCAATAATATTTGTTACGTATTTTTGGTAAAATTAAAAAAATTGTTTAAAGAAGTTATTTGTGTTTAGAGATTCAAAAAAACAAGAAAAATGTTCCGACATGTCGATATTTAAATTGGTATATGTTAAAAAATAGTAGGTCGATTTTAATGATTGACGGTCATAAACTCGGACATAAATTTCACATTGCTGACTTAAAAGTCGATTTAAGTGAAACAAATCATTGGATTATGTCCATTAATAAATAATTTATTGAATAGTGAATACTTAAATTTTAATAGAAACTGAAATTTTTAATATCTCAATCTCTCAATCTCATAATTTAGTGGTGTTTGAGAGGAATATTAATACTGATTTAAATAAAGTTTGTAACTGGTCTCGCGAAAATTTCTTGGACCTTAATGCTGCAAAATGTAAAGTTATGTTCTTTTCGGGACACATATACTGTCAACTTAATATTTTCTTAAATGGGGAGCGTATTGAGTCGGTTAATAATTATAAAACGCTTGGCTTCTATATTGATAATAAATTAGATTTTTCCCGGCATATTAACTCCGTTATATCCAAGGTGTCTTGGACATTACGAAGGTTATATAACATGAGTTGCTATTTGCCACCTATGGTAAAGCGGCGAGTAGGAGTAGCTCTTTGTCTTCCCTTGTTTTTATATGGTTTAGAAATATATAGCTGTACTTCTGGGGATAATACAGCGAGACTTAAAGTATGTTTTAACAGGGTAGTTAGATACATTTTTGGGCTTAAAATACGATATCATGTATCGGCTTTTAGAATGCAACTATTGGGATATGACTTTGATGATTACATAAGCTCCCGTCAGATCATTTTATTTTTTAAAATTATTAAGTACAATTGCACTTCATACTTAGCTGACAAATTTGTCTTCGGAATTTCCACAAGATCAAGTTCGATCGTTTATCGAATGCATTCAACTCTCACTATAGATAGGTCATTTGTTGTAAAAGTGGTGAGATTATGGAATGAGGTAATTCCGTATGAAGAGAGAAGATTTTCGCAAACTGTAACGCAATTCTAGAATACGTTTAAGATAAGTATTTGAATAAATCTTGTCGCTAGTATTAAGTCTTTGTGTTTTCAGTAAAAAGTTTTGTTTATTTAATTAAAAAAAAAAAAATATTGAAAACTGATCCTTAAACTTGAATTTGGTATTCATGTTGCTGGTCATCGTTTTCGCTGTCTAGTTGTGTTTGTACAGAGATAATTGGGGGAAATAAATAATAATGAAATTGTTCCATATTAAGTTCTAATAATTATGTACATATATACAAATTTATCAAAATATGTATCTTAAAATATCTTTGTCAAATATTGAAATTAATCTGCAGCTATTTGGCACTCTGGGCTTACAGCTTGCATGGAAATAAATAAAATAAAATAAATTTTTAATTTCGTGTTAGGATTACCCAAGTTTTTGTTCTACAAAGAGTGCTAAATGGGAATCTATAAAATGTCGTAATCTACAGCTAATTTCCTTTGATTTTTAAAACGATGTAATTTTTGAAAAATTCATAATTTTTAAAATACTAAGATATTTTATTTTTATGTGGAAGAATGTAAATAGCTATTTGTAAAAAAGTCATAAGAAATATTTAGCATTTTAAAAATCGAAGGTTGAGAAAAATTGCAAAACGCAATCAAAAACTGCATATGTATTTCGAATGAATTTTCGCAAAAAGTGGTTGCGTTTTTAAATGCAAATCATAAAGTAAATAATTTCAACTTTCATATGATTTTGAAATCTTTGAAATAGTCCATGTACTTTAGAAAATATGGCTCTTCAAAGTTCACAAAATTTTGCATTTTGTTTTTAATTTTTAAAAAAATTAAAAACAGGAATAAAAATGGCCTTGACAAAAAAAAATACTCTACACATAGTGAGTATAGGGTTTGAGAGCACTATATTTTCGAGTTCTGAGAAACCTATTTAAAAAAAAAAAAAATTCTGATAGATCAGGACCTTGAGACTAAAACATACTTTTCAGAAGGTTCAATTCGAATCTGATCTCAGAATTCCTCCATCGTAGCATGTTTTCGAGATTTTTAACATGAAGTGGTTTTTGCAATATTCGGAATGTTATAACATCGCATACTATGACTTTTTCAAACAATTTGTTATGCTTCTTCCTATTATTTCAAAACTCAGGTTTAACCTTCATAATATCTTATCAGGTTTCCAAGATAACTTAACATAAAGTTTAGTTGTCATAACTTTTAAATTTGTCTACAATTTTTTAATGGGCTTTTCTGAAATCGTATATATAGTGCTTTTAAACCGTAAACTCACTTTTATAGACCACCTGTGCCATACATGCGACTATTTTTTGTTAAGTATTTTGGTTTCCAAAAACCGAAAATCGCATTAAAAAAAGTATAAAGGTGGTTTTGAAATATTTTTTAGGGCTAAGTTATATTTGAGCTAAATTTTAGTTAACTAAAGGTTACAAATTAATCTAAAAAAATCAACAAAAAATTTGCTAAATATTAGTAATCAAAAAAATCTTTTTTAATTTTTTTTATTCCGAATTAAAAATTACGCTTCTGAAATCGTAGAATTGTGTATCAAAAATTTCTGTTGATTTCAGCAAAATATACTGTTATTTTCATTCTACTTTGTTTTTTTTTTTTTTTTTTTGGTTTTACCAATAAAAGTACGATGAAAATGTATGTAGTCAAGGTAAATTTTTTTATTTTTTTTTGTGCAATAGGTGTTTTAAGCAGTATAGATTTGCCTAACAGACTTATTTAAAGGATTTTTTTTTCTAGCCTTACTTCAAATTCAAGTAAACAAATCCGAAATCCTAAAAACGTTAAATTTTGCTACTAAAATTTTGCATAACCGCTGTTTTGAAAAGTGCAATTAACCACTTGCATGCAAATCACCAAATTTGAGCATATTTTTTTTATTTTCTTATTCTATTTATTACCTACATTTTCTTCAGAATTGGATCAAGCAATGTCTAAGATATTTCTGAAAACATATATAAAAATCAATTTCGTACTCACATCTGGAGCGTTGTTATGTCTGTTTATTTTGTTCAGATTTTAAGTGGGTCATTATTTAGGTGAACTGACAAATATTTGTACGGCCTAAGATATTTCTGAAAACATATATAAAAATCAATTTCGTACTCATATCTGGAGCGTTGTTATGTCTGTTTATTTTGTTCAGACTTTAAGTGGGTCATTATTTAGATGAACTGACAAATATTTGTACGGGCTTTTTTTATGAGTGTAGCAACGAAAAATATAAAATATTTTTTTTCTTAAATGTAGTACTTCAATAAAGAAAACAAGTTATTTTCAAAGAAATCTATGGGTAAATAAAAACGTTATGACAATTTATGTAAAAGTATCCAAATTTAAGATTCGGCTTACATTCATAAAAATAACCGAACACAGAAAAGAGTCGATGAATTTACGCTAGCAGAATTTTTAATGAAGTTGAAAGTAATATCTGCTAAATTTATGTAACATTTTTTCAATTTCAACCTCCGTATATTTACAAAACTAACGCAAATCAAATATATTAGCTAGGCTGGTACTAGTATTTCGATCTGGCTAAAGATCTCATCAGAACCCGAAGTTTTAGAAAAGCTAGAGCCTCCATAATAGGCAGAACTGTAACAAAAAAAAAAAAACTATTAATCATCAACGACCTTAATTTTACCTAAAAAAGTTATTTAAGTATTTTTATTCACCAGACTGGTAAATATTTTTACAAAACTACACTCAAAAAAAAAGTTTATAAAAATCAGCAAAAAATTTTGCTGAGTAAGCAAAATTTTATTCAGGAGGGTGCTTGCAAAAGAATTGCTAATGTCTGAGTTTTAGCAACAAAATTAGTAGATTCAGCAAAAGTTTTGCTAACACTTAGTGAATTCAACATTAAAAAACCATTGCTAAAAATTAATAAAATGGTTGCTGAATATAAGTAGACTTTAGTTAATTTATTTGCTGAAAATCATAGAACATTTTTTCGGATTCTTTTAAAAATAATTTACAATACGTTAAAAAATATAAAAATGAACATATTCCCACATTGACGACATGAATTAATGTTATATCTAAGCAAAAATAGAAGTAATTATATGTAACATAAACAAAATTATCTTTCCACTACTTATATCAATGTTTGTCTAAATGATACTATCATTTATAGAAACTAAAAGATAACAAAATAAAACATGTACAACCCATTTCTTAGCAATAAGAAAAAGGAAACATAAAATCTACCTAAGATATGTGTCTTTGTCTTTCGCTTTAGTCTATCTACATGTTGTATATTTGTTTTCAATTTGACCACACTAGATTCTTAATCCCTATAAACATTGAGTTTACAAATACACATTTAATCTTTATTAAATTTATATATTTTATTTTGTCTTTTATTTAATTAATAAACAATTACTTTCACAAGCCGGTGACAACGCAAAATTTAAGTTGCTTCGTTCCACAATTTTGTTTTATGTATGAAATACATGGTCGTCATTACTACATCTTGACAGGCCACGACATCTAATTCGTATGTCTTTCAATCTGGTTGTCGTCCACACTATTAGTCTGTTAATCAGCACAATTTTTGTTAGCAAATTAATTAGTTAAACATTAGTAAATTATAAATTAATTATAAGTAAAATATTAGTTCAAAACAGTTAAGTGCTAAATAAGTATAACTAAAATTTTAGCTGAAAATATAATTTTAGCAAAAAATTTGCTGAAAATAGTATACCTGAGTTACAAGACTTTTTACTAACTTTTCTACTAACTTATTATTTTGAGTGTAGGTAAATTAGCTAAAAATTTAGTTTACAGGGAACTACACAGCGGGGAATTAGCAGTTTTTAATGAATCTTGGATATGTTGTAAAGGAGAACAATATATTAGACGCATATATTTTCAGGTGTGCAATTTCAAGTTCAGGAATTTTAAAGTGGGATAAAAATTACACAAGTTGACGATTTTTTAATATATTTTTGTATAAAAAATATTAAACAATAGGAAAATTGGGTATCGAATGAAAGGTATTCTAAAGTGGCATCCGCTGGTATATATAATAAGTCCGTCTTGTCCGAACATTTTAGTTATTCCAAAAATAATTTTTTTCGAATAGCGTATTTATACTGGTTTGGGCTTAACTTAACATAATAAACTAAACTAATGCTAAATATAGTAGAAGAAAAGATTTACATAAAAAAGATATTTTATTTACAAAAATAAAAATGAAAATAAAAATAAAAATACAAGTTTTACAAAAGTAGTTGCATATAATTGCCCATATCTTTGTAAGGACTTAAGCTACCAAAGTTATTGATGCCACATTATAAAGCTAATTACATCGAGATTTTACTGGCATTCAAAAACTATCCACTTCTTAACGGAAAATGAATATTTTTAAAATCCGATGTATTCAAAAACAAGGTTTTTTAAAATTTAAAAAAAAAATATGTGTTAACATATCCCAGCAAAATTTTTTAGAACAGATTACCTCTGAACCTGTTCTAGAACACCTTCTTTTACCACCGGTTACTTGGAACCGGTTCTAGAACAGGTTCCTGGGAGTCGAAATGTAAGGTGTCACTGCCCTAGAACCAGTTCTATAACTGGTTCTAGAAACGGTTCTAAAGAAACCTGTTGTTTGGAGGTAAAGAACCTATTGCAAATAGGACAAACTCCATATAAAAAGAACCAGTTGCAGAACAGAAATTAAAACCTGTTATAATACAGTATAATCTGTTCTGCAACCAGTTATTTGGATTTTACTATTTTACTGGGATGTTCATTATTTATTTATGTATTTCCATCTTTGGAACATTGATTTATTAGAGACTACGACAAAAAAGCAAAATAATATCAGAACATAAAAATAAGTACTTATTATTGTAGATTTTTAAAAAAAAAACTGGAACGGGCGAACTTTGACTTCAGTTGGCCTCAAGCTGTGCCTAACAAGCTCATTATGATAATCTGCAGTAATACCGATTTTAGCTTGTGAAATTCATTCATATTGGCACCATTTTTCACCAATTTATATCATTCCAAGTGGTTTTTCCCAATTATTCTTCATTACTGTCGCCAATTCCATATATGGTAATCCTACTTGTTCCTGAGTTATCCATTTATTAGTTAATTTTTTTTTTTTAATTTATATAAATATAATTATAATTAACAAGAATTTTTTTTTTAAATTAGAAAAAAAGTTTTTTGTAGTACAACTTTTTGAACCGCGGTTTTTGAAGACAATGCATTTTACGCAGAAAAAATAGCAATTTGTATAATCCAGTGAAATAATAATTTAAAAAGCTTTAAAATGATGTATCAATGACTCGTAGCTTAAGCCGTTACAAAGATATGTAGTTTAATGTACGACTACTTGTTTTTAAATTTTTGAATATTTTTTATATTTTGAAACGCTGTATTTTAACAGTTATATTAGTTTTTTGTTTTTATATACATCGAGATTATTTTTATGTTATTTTCAATTTATAACGAGCTTTCAACCTCCGTATATTTACAAAAATAAAGCAAATCAAACATATTAGCTAGGTTGATACTAGTATTTCGATCTGGCTAAAGATCTCATCAGAACCCGAAGTTTTAGAAAAGCTAGAGCCTATATAATAGGCAGAACTTTAACAAAAAACCTATTAATAATAAATTTTGCTCCATTCTTGTCTTCTTAGTAATCAACCACGTGGTTAGGTCTTTTCCTAACAAGCATCATGACGTTACTAAACTTTGAAGACCAAAAATGTTCTATTTATATAAAAAATTTTTAGTGTGTACTCTGGCTCAAGTAATATTTTTTTACAGTTATATTAGTTTTTTGTTTTTATATACATCGAGATTATTTTTATGTTATTTTCAATTTATAACGAGCTTTCAACCTCCGTATATTTACAAAAATAAAGCAAATCAAACATATTAGCTAGGTTGATACTAGTATTTCGATCTGGCTAAAGATCTCATCAGAACCCGAAGTTTTAGAAAAGCTAGAGCCTATATAATAGGCAGAACTTTAACAAAAAACCTATTAATAATAAATTTTGCTCCATTCTTGTCTTCTTAGTAATCAACCACGTGGTTAGGTCTTTTCCTAACAAGCATCATGACGTTACTAAACTTTGAAGACCAAAAATGTTCTATTTATATAAAAAATTTTTAGTGTGTACTCTGGCTCAAGTAATATTTTTTTACAGTTATATTAGTTTTTTGTTTTTATATACATCGAGATTATTTTTATGTTATTTTCAATTTATAACGAGCTTTCAACCTCCGTATATTTACAAAAATAAAGCAAATCAAACATATTAGCTAGGTTGATACTAGTATTTCGATCTGGCTAAAGATCTCATCAGAACCCGAAGTTTTAGAAAAGCTAGAGCCTATATAATAGGCAGAACTTTAACAAAAAACCTATTAATAATAAATTTTGCTCCATTCTTGTCTTCTTAGTAATCAACCACGTGGTTAGGTCTTTTCCTAACAAGCATCATGACGTTACTAAACTTTGAAGACCAAAAATGTTCTATTTATATAAAAAATTTTTAGTGTGTACTCTGGCTCAAGTAATATTTTTTTACAGTTATATTAGTTTTTTGTTTTTATATACATCGAGATTATTTTTATGTTATTTTCAATTTATAACGAGCTTTCAACCTCCGTATATTTACAAAAATAAAGCAAATCAAACATATTAGCTAGGTTGATACTAGTATTTCGATCTGGCTAAAGATCTCATCAGAACCCGAAGTTTTAGAAAAGCTAGAGCCTATATAATAGGCAGAACTTTAACAAAAAACCTATTAATAATAAATTTTGCTCCATTCTTGTCTTCTTAGTAATCAACCACGTGGTTAGGTCTTTTCCTAACAAGCATCATGACGTTACTAAACTTTGAAGACCAAAAATGTTCTATTTATATAAAAAATTTTTAGTGTGTACTCTGGCTCAAGTAATATTTTTTTACAGTTATATTAGTTTTTTGTTTTTATATACATCGAGATTATTTTTATGTTATTTTCAATTTATAACGAGCTTTCAACCTCCGTATATTTACAAAAATAAAGCAAATCAAACATATTAGCTAGGTTGATACTAGTATTTCGATCTGGCTAAAGATCTCATCAGAACCCGAAGTTTTAGAAAAGCTAGAGCCTATATAATAGGCAGAACTTTAACAAAAAACCTATTAATAATAAATTTTGCTCCATTCTTGTCTTCTTAGTAATCAACCACGTGGTTAGGTCTTTTCCTAACAAGCATCATGACGTTACTAAACTTTGAAGACCAAAAATGTTCTATTTATATAAAAAATTTTTAGTGTGTACTCTGGCTCAAGTAATATTTTTTTACAGTTATATTAGTTTTTTGTTTTTATATACATCGAGATTATTTTTATGTTATTTTCAATTTATAACGAGCTTTCAACCTCCGTATATTTACAAAAATAAAGCAAATCAAACATATTAGCTAGGTTGATACTAGTATTTCGATCTGGCTAAAGATCTCATCAGAACCCGAAGTTTTAGAAAAGCTAGAGCCTATATAATAGGCAGAACTTTAACAAAAAACCTATTAATAATAAATTTTGCTCCATTCTTGTCTTCTTAGTAATCAACCACGTGGTTAGGTCTTTTCCTAACAAGCATCATGACGTTACTAAACTTTGAAGACCAAAAATGTTCTATTTATATAAAAAATTTTTAGTGTGTACTCTGGCTCAAGTAATATTTTTTTACAGTTATATTAGTTTTTTGTTTTTATATACATCGAGATTATTTTTATGTTATTTTCAATTTATAACGAGCTTTCAACCTCCGTATATTTACAAAAATAAAGCAAATCAAACATATTAGCTAGGTTGATACTAGTATTTCGATCTGGCTAAAGATCTCATCAGAACCCGAAGTTTTAGAAAAGCTAGAGCCTATATAATAGGCAGAACTTTAACAAAAAACCTATTAATAATAAATTTTGCTCCATTCTTGTCTTCTTAGTAATCAACCACGTGGTTAGGTCTTTTCCTAACAAGCATCATGACGTTACTAAACTTTGAAGACCAAAAATGTTCTATTTATATAAAAAATTTTTAGTGTGTACTCTGGCTCAAGTAATATTTTTTTACAGTTATATTAGTTTTTTGTTTTTATATACATCGAGATTATTTTTATGTTATTTTCAATTTATAACGAGCTTTCAACCTCCGTATATTTACAAAAATAAAGCAAATCAAACATATTAGCTAGGTTGATACTAGTATTTCGATCTGGCTAAAGATCTCATCAGAACCCGAAGTTTTAGAAAAGCTAGAGCCTATATAATAGGCAGAACTTTAACAAAAAACCTATTAATAATAAATTTTGCTCCATTCTTGTCTTCTTAGTAATCAACCACGTGGTTAGGTCTTTTCCTAACAAGCATCATGACGTTACTAAACTTTGAAGACCAAAAATGTTCTATTTATATAAAAAATTTTTAGTGTGTACTCTGGCTCAAGTAATATTTTTTTACAGTTATATTAGTTTTTTGTTTTTATATACATCGAGATTATTTTTATGTTATTTTCAATTTATAACGAGCTTTCAACCTCCGTATATTTACAAAAATAAAGCAAATCAAACATATTAGCTAGGTTGATACTAGTATTTCGATCTGGCTAAAGATCTCATCAGAACCCGAAGTTTTAGAAAAGCTAGAGCCTATATAATAGGCAGAACTTTAACAAAAAACCTATTAATAATAAATTTTGCTCCATTCTTGTCTTCTTAGTAATCAACCACGTGGTTAGGTCTTTTCCTAACAAGCATCATGACGTTACTAAACTTTGAAGACCAAAAATGTTCTATTTATATAAAAAATTTTTAGTGTGTACTCTGGCTCAAGTAATATTTTTTTACAGTTATATTAGTTTTTTGTTTTTATATACATCGAGATTATTTTTATGTTATTTTCAATTTATAACGAGCTTTCAACCTCCGTATATTTACAAAAATAAAGCAAATCAAACATATTAGCTAGGTTGATACTAGTATTTCGATCTGGCTAAAGATCTCATCAGAACCCGAAGTTTTAGAAAAGCTAGAGCCTATATAATAGGCAGAACTTTAACAAAAAACCTATTAATAATAAATTTTGCTCCATTCTTGTCTTCTTAGTAATCAACCACGTGGTTAGGTCTTTTCCTAACAAGCATCATGACGTTACTAAACTTTGAAGACCAAAAATGTTCTATTTATATAAAAATTTTTAGTGTGTACTCTGGCTCAAGTAATATTTTTTTACAGTTATATTAGTTTTTTGTTTTTATATACATTTGTTTAACATTTGTTGGGATTGCATGTCCATCATTTGGACGAGACTATAGTTATATGATGTACATCTTCTATACGAAGTTTGCATTGAAATCAGAGCGGAGGAAATAGAATGATTGGTATTATATGTTTTCAGTCTGTAGAAAAATTTCTTCAAGAATTTTATAAAAATATTTTAAAACACTTCAAAAGCAGGTGGTTTTTGTCTAGTTAAAATCCTTTCAAAACTAGCAATTTTTTCAAAATACATCTGCCCTCCCTTGAATGAGGAAGGGTTCTATTTTTGAAAGGGGTTAAATCTAGTTTCTATAGTCATTCATAGTTACACTCATATATTGATAAAAATCAATTTGTATTCTATTCCTATATTATTTTAAATCATATCAATGAGTTTCTGATAAAAAAAACTGCTCATATTGTATGCATATTGTGTCAACTTAAAAAAAAAAACAAGGTGTTTTTCTTAATAAATTGCACATGTCCTTCCGCGTGTGTCATTTAACACTTCCCTGTATGACATTTGAAATACCAATGCAATGCATTCCGTTGGTTTTTGGAAAAGGGAACCTAGAACGTGCTAATATTTGTCTTCTATTCCTTGTGTCTTTTTTCGAAAACAATATTTACTTTGACAAAAGTGTGTTATATAAATGTTTGTAGGTGGTTTTTTTAAGCAGATGCATTCCTTTGCAGCAGTAAAAAAAAGGTTTAAAGAAAAATCAATTCATAAATTAAATTCTAATGCATGTAAATATTTAGAGCAGATTTAAAACAGAATTGATAAAAAATTCCAAGTGTCTTTTTTTTGATGGTTACATAAAAAAGCAGATGATATATATTTTTTAAAATGTGATCCTTTAACTAAAAAGGATATGCGTTGTTATCTATTTGCAGGTCGATATATTGGTTGTTATATATTCCAATGTGTGTATATTTAAAAATAAAATATTTATTCTGCTTATGTCTAACATTTATCTCATTTCCTTTATGGCTTTTAATAAACGTTTGTAGTTTCAATTCTGTTTTAATGTATACTTGATTTCATTGACGATCTAAAGTTTTCTGTATCATTTTAGTTAATACACTTAGAATAGACAACTGCAAATGTAGTGGACCACTGCAAATGTTGTTGAAAAAAACTAAAATTTCACTTAAAGAATGGACAACTTACATTTCATTAAAATCAACTTATATTGTCATTTAATGTTCAGAAAATTACTTACAATTGTAGTAAAAATGAACCACAAGGTAGTAAAAAATAAACAAACATTTATTCTCTTTATTTTTTTAAACAACATAAAATTACTGTAAAAAATGAATGTAAAATTATAAAACAGTTATTTGATGTGGTTTGCTCTTTTAAATGAACTACAAGTTTGGTAAAAAATTAAATTTGTTCTACAAATGAATGACATTTACATTAAAAATAAAGAAACTGTATTACAACCTAAACAACTACAAATTTGTAAAGTGGAAGTTCCCTGAGTGTATCTTTTACTAACCTCCTGTGTAGGGTTGTCACTCAATTAAACATTATTCGATTAATCTAACTAACAAAAAGAAAATTCGAACGAACAAGTTAAAAAAAATGATTTTCGAATAACGAATAATTCGAATACATTTTGATAATTATTTGTTAATTTATTTTAAAAAAAAACTTCTCGAAAATTTACCAGTTTTTGGAGAATTTATATAAAACATTGTAATGAACCAAATAAGAAATAACTAAAATTTTTAAACTTTTATTAATCGTTTTCCAAGAGTAGGAATAAATTAATGGATTTAAACTCCAGGCAAAAAATATAAAGGAATTCAAAGTTTACGTGCTATCTTTAAAATAAAATAGGATTTTCATTATACAAAATCATAAAAAAAAGATTGCTTTTCTACAACAATAGGACGTTAGTACATAATAGGGAGCTTAGACTGCGAATTAATCTAATTGATTATCGTTAATCCCCCTTTTATTTCGTTTACATATAAATTTTTTGATTAACTTGAAAAATAAAGAATACGTACACTCTAAAAAATTATTGTAAATTTACTACTATAAAACGAGTACAGTTTCATGTATTATTACGCAAATTCGGTAAATGTATACATCAAAATGCGTAAAACTATTTTTCGCACACTTTCATATACAATAATACACGCTTACAGTATTTTTTACCCACAATGTCTTTACAATTAAACACATTATGTCTAAAACTAGTATTCATTTTTTAAATAAAATTTTTACTCACAAAGTTTGTAAATATACTAACTTGTAGTAGTAATAAATACTCAGCATTTTTTAATTGAAAAAAATTCAAACAAATTCAAAAAATTCAATAAAACTAAAAATTATTAATTATTGTGTTTTTTTTTCTTACCACAGCATGGTTAATATACGCTTTTTTGGGGATTTTTACGCATATAAATATGTATTTTTACGCTTATAAACATGTATTTTTACGCATTTTATACGTATAATTGCACGTAAATCATGTTTTTTTTTACACGAAAATTTGGCAAAATTACTCATTTATTTATAAATTTTATTAAAATTTTACGCACTTCCATTGTAAATTTACCAACTTTGTGTTCACCAACTTACTCTCAATGTGCGTATTTTTTTCATTTACACACATTTACTCTATGTGTGTAAATAAAAAAATACGCACATTGAGAGTAAGTTGGTGAACACAAAGTTGGTAAATTTACCCAACTTATAGTAGGAGTATAGTTTCCTACTCAACAGAAATTAATTAGAGTGTAAACAACGTACGAAAGTACACCAACAATATGTATGTATGATTAGACTGGTTCTTACAATAGGATTTTTTTATTTTTTCTGCTCCTTCTTGGTAAATTTGTTCTATGTCATCTGCAAAGTCTATGGTAAATATTTGAGCCAATTCGGATAAAGATGATGAATTTCTGGTCAAAATGAACAATATTATTTAATTATTTTTTTTTTGTTTCTTATATTAAAAAAGAAAAATATTTATTTATTTGACATCAGGAATAATGGGTTAAAAATTTTCTAGGAACCTTATATTTCATTGAGTAATACTTCCATTCTAGTAAAAAAAAACAATTTCTATAAAATTATTTATTAAATATTTATATTTATAATAAATTTTATTACAAATGTCCAATTTTGAAATTTTGGACTGTTATAACCTCAGATACAAATGGGTTAAATATCACCTTGGGAAACCAAATATTTTTTCAGAGCTTTCATAGTCTAAAGACTAATAAAAAATCACTCATTAGTTATTTGGCAGTAATAAACGTTTTTCACAAATTATTTTAAATTTTTCTTACAAAAAAATAACATTTAATTGAAAACCGCAATTTTTAAAATGTTGCACACGAAAATTTTAAAATAACAATAATTTATAGTTTAACACCCATATTCATAAGTAAAAGTTAGTTAGGAGTAAACAAGTATGCTATTCATAATACACTTGTCATACTGTTGTTAAGTTCATGTTAACGAGCTTCTAAACTGTTGTTAAGAGTTTAAAAAACGGCTGTTTTCTGTAAAATTGACTGCGAATTATAAAAAATAAATATACATTTTTGTGCCCAAAAAAAATGTTTTTATATCTAAATTATTTAAACGATTACTAATTTAGAATCATTGGACTTTTTATTAAATAGAGCCCGTAATCGTGCGGTTAAATTTTATACAAAGAAAAAACCAAGAACGGTGGACAGATTCCACCGTATATTCAAGTTCTATAAGCGTCAAGGTGTTGGGGCCGCAAAAACGAACAAGAAGATGGATTAAGTCAACCTTCAATGGGCAGGATTTGGGAAAAGGTAGCCAGGACGTTTGCTAAAAAAGCCATATTAAAATGCCAACTGCAGCTGGCATAACTAGTCTATTTAACAAATCCTGTAAATACATGTTAAAAATAACATAAATGTAAAATAATAATGAAAAATAAATATCTTATATTACCTTTTCATCTTGTTCTCAATTAATTCATCTTTTTATAGCTTCTTATCAGATTTTTCCGCTTTTACCAGTTTTAAGATGTTTTTTTTTTTTTAATTATTTTAAGCACAATTTTTTTGTGGGAAAAACACAATTGAAAAAGTCAAAAATCAGAGTTGCTTTGCCAAAAAAGGGGCCACCTATAGAATTACACTGTGGCATCATAGAAATTTAGACTTGATTTTTAAATTTAAGTTGACAGATACAAATGTATTATGAATAAACTCTATGCTAACAAGCTGCTAAGCTAAAAATACATTCTAGTAAGCAGCTCGTTGGCTGCGATGTATAAGTAACTGCTAACTTTTACTTATGGTCTTCATCTTATATACTGTACAATTAATTTTTTAAATACTTCGCGATTTTGTTAATCAAAATTTTTAAAAACCTTGGAATTAAAAACTCGAAAATTTTATAATTATTTTGGAACCAATTATTGTCGTCATAAAAAATTATACCTTAGATAGACTTTTAGATGTAGACTTTTTAGATGACACAGAAGAAAGCTGGCATTCAATGGCAAAAATTCAAAAATGGCATTTTAAGAACCAATCTAGTGTTGATCTACTAAACACAAATATTGTGTTGATTATTAATTAAATTGAAGACAAAATGAAATATTTAAATTAAATTAAAACAAAATGTGTATTTTTAAACTAAATTTTTATAGTGGTAATTTATGGAATGTGGGAAAATTGCAAGCAAATATACCTTTAGGCAGACAGACTAAAGCGAAAGAGGAGGACACACATCCTTGGTAATTTTTTAAATTTTCTTTCTCTATTTCCCAAAAAAAAAAGTGTTGTTTATATGTTATTTTTTATTTTATTTCTAAAATTATCTACAACATTTAGCTTCAGTCCAAATTGTCATCATTTAAACAATCATGGATGTAAGTAGTCGAACTATATTTATGTTTATGTTATATATATATATATTTTATTCCTTAGGGTATTGCCAATTTTTTTAAAGTATCGCAATTTTTTTTAGGATTTTCCGCAAGTAATTTATGTAAAATATACTTTTTATACAAATGTTTTGAGTTTTTTCCAGCCTACTAATATTCAGCAAAAATTTTATTAATTTTCAGCATGGATTTTTGAATTTTTAATCAACTAAATGTTAGCAAACCTTTTGTTGAATTTTGTAATTTTTTTTTTGCTAAAAATCAGCTTTTGCTGATATTAGCAATTTTTTTGCAAGAACTCTCCTGACTAAAATGACCCAGCAAAGTTTTTTACTGACTTTACTGACTTTTTTTTTTTTGAGTGTAGGAGAATACTTATACTAATGTTTACTAAAATCGGAAATGGTTGAAAATGTATATTTTTTGTGCTCATTGCTTTTAAAATATCGCATATATATTTTTTTACTTTGCGAGTTATGATATGATGATATATGATTACGAAATCTTTTGAGAATTGGTTTTGTTACAGTACTAAAATTAATTCCAAAACTCATAAAATTTTGAAATGTTAGGTTAAAATACTTGTTTTATTTAAGTATTTTTATAATTATATTTATTCGTTTGATTAATCGGATAATTTAACCTATTAATGCCAAGACGTTTTTTTTTTAATTTTTAGACAACATTTTTGAGCACTCTCACTTTTTTCAGAGCATGCTAAATTGTAACAAATCTGCTGGCAACTTAAGTTGCCAATGGGCAACTTCGGTCAAAAAATTAAAAACCCCAATAAATGAAAACCCTACTCCTGTGTAAAGTTAGCATTTTTTGTGTGATGATTTTTATAAGCCATAACGCATAATAAAATCACCAGTTGCTTTAAAAACCCACCAACAATCATAAAAATAGCTTGTTATCTAAATTTTTAATATAAAAAAAGGAGTTAATAGCTTTTTAAATATTACAATGTTGCTAGTCGCTCGTTTTGTTAAACTCAGTGTTTTGGCTAGTCATTAAATTGTATTGTAAACTCAATTAAGTCATTTCCATTCAATGTTATTAAAAAAAATTTCCAATTTTTATGTTTTACCATTTACTAAGTAAGGCTTAAGAAATCGTTACAAGTTTAAGCATCTTCTCCGATATAAGCTCTTTGTTTTTATATCAAAAGCTTAAAATTTTCAACATCAAATAAAAGATGAGACTACTGTTTTAACAGGATATACGACAAAATGTAACATTTAAACATAAAAAATTTAATAAAAACAAAACTATGTTTTTTTTATGATCAGAAGTTTTTATTTGTTTTTTGTAGGGGTGGTCGGCTTTTTAAAGTCGTTTACGAAAATGAGATCAAATGGCGCCCCATTCTATGTGATATCTTATCTGGACTTTTTATTAGTGATATTAAAGTCATAAAATATTTGTGACAAAGACCACCATCATAATAAGCATTTAATTAAGAGTAAATGATATAATTAAGAATACATAAAAGAGTAATACGATTAAATAATCTTAAGAGAAAGCTAGATATTGGCTGATACAAGTAATGAAAGCATTCCAACTATTACATGATCATTAGGGTGGTTCTTAAATTGGAATTTTCTGATTTTTGCTGTTCCCAACACCTAAATTTGTTACACTATTTCCAAAGAATAGCCGAAGATGGAATATAACTCCCATATATGGGCAGGTGCTTCAAAGTCTATTTTGGGGCTTCTGGATCGTGTGCAACGGAGAGCGTTGATGCTTATCAACGACAGTAGGGTTTCGAACTCTATTGACTCGTTGGAGCATCGTCGGAATGTGGGTTGTGTGACTTTGTTCTATAGATATTACCATGGGAAGTGTTCTGCTGAGATAAGCCGACTCATCCCGAGGGACCGGGTCTCTGTTCGTACTACCCGCTTGTCAAGTAGATCTCATCCGTTTGTTGTCTATAGCCCGGCAAATCGCACAACGCATTACAGAGAAAACTCGTTTTTCAGTCGCACTAGCCGTATGTGGAATTGTCTCCCTGCGGAAGTCTTCCCTGCAAATTACAATTTAGAAAAATTCAAGTCAAATGTCCACAAACACTACTCCCTCTTTCCTCCTCCCCATAGCCTATTTTCCTGATATCAACACAATGCAATGCATTAGTGGGGGCATCCCCTGAGTGTTGGTTAAACATAAAAAAAAAAAAAAAATGCTTAAATTTTAGACAAACTTGTAAACGTTATAGACCTACTATTTTTGATCAAAGTTTCGGTTCCTGAGCCAAAATGGTTTAAAAAAATTTTCAATATTTATCCTAAAAAATAAGTTTTATTTCACAATTGCTCACAGGCTCTCACATATAAGATATAAAACTTCTATGATATTGTCAACCCATTATAATTTGGTACCAAAAACCTTTTCAAATCTGCAAATTCAAATATTGAATTTTGTTTTTTTTAACGAACTTGTTAAAAATTTCAATGGGTGTTAGCGGTTGTATAAAATATTATTTCATACAATATCGGTTGTAAAAATAAAAATAAAATTAGATATTTCCTTTTTGGAGAAGCGTGTGTAGCGTTTTTAAAGCTACGGATTTTAGGGAAATGTGGTGACCAATTTGATAAATTAATTTCGTAAAAATTCATCTTGTTTCAATTTAACTAAAACTTTATTTTGTAAATTTTCTTTGACCAAGAAACATGCAGTAAAAAATTTAAATCAGGGACATTGTTAACCCATATCGACACGGTGTCAAAGCTGCCCAACATAGAAAATTTGGAGCTTTATGCTAAATTAATTAAAAAGATTAGGTTTGTGAAATCAAATACCGGAAGATGATTTTTGAGTCTCACGTAAATGGAGGTATTTACCTCCATTTGGCTGGCAAATATTATGTTTATAAGCTATCGTTAACCCATGTGTATCAGAACTCAAATAAATGGTGTATATTTAATCCATGCCGAAAGCAAACCAGAAAATATTTTTATATAATAAATCTAATGTTTTAAACTTATTTAAAAAATATTTTTGTTTGCATAAAAAGGGTAGAATTTGGAAAAATTTGACTGCACCCTAATTATTTTTCATGTTTTATAAATGAGCAGAAAATCTACAACATATTTGTGTTAAAATGTATGTACGAATTAAATTAAATTGTTTAACAACATTACCCCTTAACTGTATCAACACCTTAGTTAATTTATATTCTTCATTATAAATTTTATTAAGTCGAAAGCAAAACTGCTTTCATAATCATTTTAATTTTTTTTTCTTTTATCATAAATTATGATGTGAGCAAGATTATTTATTAAGTTTTGTAAAACAAAATAATCTTTTTGGTTTAACATAAAGCCGAGTAGATGTCGCCGCATATCAACATGTAGTAGAGACGAGGAAAATGATTCTAAAAAGAACAACTCTTGTATGACATATACAAAAAATCAAAAGGAATGGATTAAACAATTTTTAATTTTGTGTTGTCACCGGCTTGCCAAAGTAAATGTCTATTAATTACATTAAATATAAAATAAAAACATTAAATGTGTATTTGTAAACTAAATCTTTGGAGTGATTATTAAGGGAGTGTGATGAAATGGCAAACAAATATACGTTCAATCTGCGCCACTCAGAAATGTAAAAAATACACGGCGCTACTAGTGTCAATATGACACCCTTTTCTGTAATCCACTGATGGGGTTATTATCCGCGACCTATGAAATCTTCACGTAGCTCTTTTCATTCTAATGGGTTATCGCATGGGACAAAATATAATATCCCAGACACAATATCGTTAAGTTTAATGATTGTAAATTGAAAGGGTTTTGAATCTAAAAAAATATTTTAACGTTTTACCTTCCAGTCCTGATTTTCCTTAACCAAAATACCATTTCATTTTGCAAAAAAAAACATTATCTTATTCTAATGGCAGCTTTTGTGATTTTTATTAATACTGAATATTAAAATCTGTTTAAATGCATAATATTTTTTTGAATAAAGCTTATCATAATCCAAGCGATCTGTAGACAATTCATCACTGTAAAATGCCAGGTTATCTCTCAAACAACAACGAAAAAAGAGGAGATCGCACAAAATAAGGATCCATAAATTACCCTGGCCATATACAGCTTTGCAAAAGACGTACTGACTGACGTTCGTAACATCCGGTTTTAGACTGTGGTAGACATATAAGAAACAGTAGTAGATGTTGTAAAACAGAAATCTTTACCATGAACCACATCAAACCATTGACGTACCTTGCAAAAAGTAAATCAACGTATAAATGTGAGGCTAGTTTTGTAATACAAACAAAAATAAAACACTCTGCGTAAAAAGTATTCGGAATTGCATTTGTCTGTTGAGACGTTTTCTCTCTCTTCTGTTCTGATTTTAATAAAACTGTGTAACATTGTGCTTACGTATTTTCCATTTTTCCAAAGTTCGTTATACATAGGTCGTATTTAGTCGCTGATCAAAGTTGGGGGGCTTTTAGCAAATGTATAAACAATACATAGGTAATATTTGAATTGGGATAACTAGGGCAACCAAAAAACAGCTATAAAAACATAATTTTAAGCGCTTAAAAAAATCTCGAAAAACTGTAAAATAAGCCATTTAAATATAAAATAAGCCATTAAGTTAAAAATGTATACCATTAACTTATACAACTTTTTATTAAAATTAAATTTGTTCTTTGGAACTTTGCCAGTCAAACAAAGGTGTAATCGAGAAATGGTTTTTCTTAGCCTTTAAAGCTCAAACTGGTTTATTAAAATATTTTTTGATACACCAAGAACGTTAAACATTAAACATTAAATCGTCAACTTTCAATAAAAATAAAATACTTTTAAGTACCGATTGCTCTAAAATAGCAAAAAAGCATCATTTTAATAGAAAATATCTGAAATAAGCTTAATTTTTTTAAGAAATAAGTAAAAAATTTACATTTACAAAATTCAATCGAAATAGTTATATCCTTCATAATAGAAAACAAGATTTGGTTGCCCTAATAATAAATATTTAAATTAAAAAAATTTGCTGTCATTTCAAAGACCGAATCCTCTCCTTTAAACAATGTTGCACAAAAATAAGTTTTTTTTTCGCGAAAAAGATAACGAAATGTAAAACATGTTCTTAATTATCGAGTACTTCAAAACACCCATAATTTATTTTTCTGAAATTTATTTTGCTATTAGTATCACATACAAGATATAAAAATTTTAAATTGGAAATCAGAGCTCTTCAATAATAAACGGAATATTTCCGGAAGTATCTTTTATATTTACCCAGGTAAAAATCGACATATTTGGATCCATACGGGTTTAAAGTATGTTCGTGCATGTTCATAAACATTCATGCATATCCATACATGGATGCACAAATCTCCATACAAGATCCCGTATGCCTCCATACATATGTATGCATTAACGAAATTTGAGGTAATATCTACATGCATGATCATATGCGTTCATGCATGGTTATGTGTGATCATATATGTACATAAATGTAGATATTACCTCAAATTTCTTTAATGTACATGAATCATGCTTGTAGATTTATGCATCCAAGTTCATGACCATGTACAATAGGGATACAACTTTATTACAATTTTTGAAAATATGAAAATGGCCCTATATATAGCATGTAGTTCATAAAAAAACAATAAGAACTGCATCTTTAGATTTTCGATATCGGTAAAAGAGGTTCCGCGTCAAATGCAATTAAGTTTGGGATCAGTAAGTTCTAAAAAAATAAAAATATTTTCTTTATAATTTCATTAAATGATAAATAAATTATAAGTTTTTCCATGAAATATTGAATAATATTCTGTTTAATTTCAATTAATCGTGATAAAATATTGCGACTTACCTAATTTGTTGCTAAAAGTATAAAAATATAAAATTTTTAAAAAATAAAAAATTTTGAAAAAATAAAAAAAAAAATCTTAAAGGATTTTCAGAAATCGGCTTCGACGTGGAACGTTTTTGTTCCGAAATGACCTGAGGAAACATTTTTCGGTTTCAGCACAACATCGGCTACAGCGTGGTGATAGGGACTTATTTTGGTTGTAACCGTAATGTACAAACATACATTGAACCTTTACGAATCCATATATGAACTTTTTTAGCCGGGTAATATAGAATTTTGTGTATTCACATATCACCATATGACAAATTTCAAAATAAGGGAGTTTTCGTAATCACATTCTATGTCCTTTAAAAAGGGCCATTAAATGTTATATTTTTAAACAACTATTTAAATACTTAATTAAATGATATTGATATGGATATCATATGAAAGATCAGAATCTCTGCTATTTTGAAAAAATATTTATCGACTAAAAAAAGAACAAAATTTTGATTATTTTATATAATTAATTTGTTATACATACTCAAATTTCAGCATTCTAGCTCTATTAGTTTAGCAGTTTAATATGCATAGCAATTTACCCATGCGTGGAAAAATATTTGGACTTTAAAGTTTTTTTTTTAACAAAATTTTAACCTATCACTACGTGATGTGCAATGTTGTATTAATAATAAAAACCGCTTATTCGATTCATTTTGCAACAAAAGCCTTATCTCATTTTGTTCATTAAAGTTGCATTAGTGCACTAAAATTACGGCACAATTTTACGTAATGTGCTCGCTGTCTTGCGAATTTTAATACCCATATCGCGAAACAACGCTATAATCTTTTCTGATCTATATCCGCGAAACACTTAACACACTTCAAAAGTGAAAACCCCGAATCCATAAATCCCATGATTTTCAGGATTTTCGTTTTCAAATCTAGGGGTTTTTCGGGATGCTTCGGAATTTGCTGAATTGTATTCGGAAAAATACAAGAATTTTTGGGGGTTTTGTACTACACTCATTTATGAGTCATTCCATGACCGAACACCTTTTTTACAAAACCTCTTCCGATTTACTTTAAATTTGCCAGACATATTAAACATTAAAAAATATTTTACCCGCGTTTCCAGAAAAAAATTAAAATTTTTTTTTTGAAAAGGTTATGGGCAATTGAAAATCGTGAAAAGTCATCTGACATGACAACTTTTAAACTGATGTTTTTTTAAAACTAGTAAATGGACTCTAAAGTTTAATACCTTATTTTAAAGGTATTTGAACCTTCTTCTTAAATATTAAAATTTGTTTTTTTTTACTTAATTTCTGTTTTCCACTATCTTCGAACAAGTCGAAAAATCTGAAAAAATATTTTCTTAAAGCTCAATATAACTTTAGTATTTCCTCTAAATTTCAGAATGGAAGTTGAATGGATTTTATTTTTTTCCACGTACGTAAAAGTAATGACGAAGATATCAATTTTGAGCCATTTTGTGAAGAAAGTGTGCTCTTACAGATTTTTTTATTTTTTTTTTTTTATGTAACTATATTCTAAAAATTTCATTTTATTATGCAAATTCCAAAAACCTCTCAAACGATATATAATACTATATACATTTAATAAAGATTATCATAGAAATACGTAAAAACGCATTTTAAAAGCACTTTCTAATAAATATTAAAAATATTCGAAATCAAATGATATCTTCAACGATTAAAGTCTGATCCGTTTAACCGATTTTGATCATTTATATCTCTTTTTAAAGATTGGAAAAACTAGTTTTTATTGTCATAAAAACTAAATCGAGTACCACGAAAAGTTTGGCATGCACGGACATGCTACTTTATACCGGTGATGCGCACTTCAATTACTTTTCATTAGATACCAATTTTATATATAGTTTCTTTAGAAGAAATATAAAAAAAGCAAAAAACAGAAAACAGAAAATTCGATAATTTTTGACCCCACTTCTTAACCCGTAACTGTTAGATTGGACAGCTAAAAAAGCCATAGGTCTCTTTATTTTTAATTTTCACATATCTAAGTTTATTTGCTATTTATTTAATTTCTTTTGCTTTTTTGAAATTTTTTAAAGTTGGTTTAGTTGGGTACGATCAGTTTCGATTACAAATTAATCAAATTAACAGAGATGTAATTTTACGAAAATTGACTTAAGATAAATATAGTCGCTTCAATTTATTTTCATACAATTCCATTTATTTTCGCTAAATATAGTTGAGTCTTTAGTTTCAGATAATTTCAAAACTTAAAAATTATTTATTATTCTATTTTATTTGGTCTATATCTAAAGTGCGGTGCACTTTTTTATGAAATTTATATGAAAATGTCTAAAAGCACTATTCGGCAAATATCCGGTATACGGTTTGAACCAAATACCGATTATTTGGTTTATACCGAATATTCTGTATTCAGTAAAGTGCCAAATACACCATTTGTAACATCTCTAATTAAGAAGTTTTCAAATACAAAAAACGGGATTTTGGTTTAAAAAGCGGGCAAAAATCAGGCAGGATCAGCATTCAAAAAGCGTAATATAACCGCAAAAACCGGGACAGTTGGCAAGGTTAACTATACTGAATTTTGGAAAAAGGAAAAATATTTAAACTTTTGTAGTGCGTTGTGGTTTAATGATTAGCGCGTTGGACTGTTACACAGATGGTCCCGGGTTCGATTCCCGGTGACGACAACATCAATTTAGAAAAATAATATGTATGAGTTTTCTATCACTTATATGTATCGCTGCGGCCACCTTCGGTGTTCCCTTAGCACTTAACCCTACCGAAGTAAAATAATGAATTAGGGCTATGAAACAAAAAGCTTCAATAAATTCGTCAACTCTACATCAGGTGGCGAGCAATAACTGTTCTAAGACTTATCATCTCGCGCAATTACAGTGTTGCCATGTTTGAAGCCCTTCATCTTTCGCCACCTTTCATCTCATCACTATCCCCTTTCCAAAGAAAGCAACACGGTAATTAATAGGTAGAATTTCCTGAGTGTTGCTTCTCTTTAAAAAAAAAAAAAAACGTTATCTGAAAGTTGTGTTAAAACCTCCGTATCATAATACAATATATCTGATTATAATGGATTTGATATTAGTTAAAAGTTGTCTATAAAACAAAAAGGATTTTGTTTAGTTTCCAACTAACTTTAAGGGTCCTTAATGGATAGATCAATGATTTAAATACTTTTCTACCATATTGTAAAACTGACCGGTACCACAATTTATTGTTTACTTTAAACAGAGTTTTGTGTGAATTTAACTAGAGCAAAAAAACAACAGGAAAATAGTAAAGTGATCGATAATACCTTATTATGCTGAAAATAAATGATCGTGATATTTTTTTTTAGTCTTTTGGCTAGAACTTAAAAAATACAACTTCAAATCCCAGCATACGTACTAACAAATTTTATCACATATTGTAGGTGTTTCCGCTTTGAGTTTTTCTGTTTTTTTGCTAACAAATTAATGATAATGACATTGTTTAAAAGCCTTGTTGCTCTGTATTCTTAAAAGGAGACACGAGTCTGCTCTTGCGAATGTGTTTTTACTACAAATATTTTTATACCAAAAAGAAGTCTACTAAATTTGTAATTATAGCAGAAAATCTTAAAAAAATTTCTTAGAATTTTATATATTCAATACCAAACAAAGTCTTACAGTAGTTGCTATAGCAACTAAGAAGTGTGTGAGTGTATTAGAGTAGGAGGAAGTGTGTCTTGTGTTTTAAATTCCATTTTCTGGGCAGTGGCAATTTAATGAATTGCTTTTGTTTTTAGGTCTGGTAGTAGTATTTTGTTTTTGCAAATTATAGTACAACATACTAATTTAATGGTAGTTTTAAGTGCATCATCAACTAAAAACCAAAACTCTAATCTTCCTCACCCGCAGTTTTGTATATCTACATTGGATGTATTATTAACTGATCGTAATGATTTATACGTGCGTGGCACACATTCGTCAAGGTTTTAAGCGCCACTAGGTTTAGAATTAAAAGCGAATTTGAAAAAATAAGATTTTTGTTATGAAAATATTTTATAAATATGTTTTGGATTCGCACATTATTAGCTCAACCCAAAACGTTCATAAAATATAATGGAAAGTATCCTAATGTGGCCCTTCATCTGGTATTTGGGCTATATAAAAAAAACTAAGTGAAATATTCATACCGCTTGGGTATCTTTCATCTATATATCAGTTTCTTGTGGCAGCTAATATGGCTGCCACAACCGAATTTTTTTTCAAACCGATTTGGAAGATGAAATATTTGAAAACAAAGACTTACGTATGTTTTTTTTGCTTTTGTTTTGCACGACACTGTATATTTGAATTAGAACAAATATTCAAAGTTCAAATTAGGTAAAAAAAACAAATTCAAATTTAGTTTAGGCTGCAGGTAAAATAATTGCCTGGCAAATAGAAGGTTGCGGGTTCGATCCCAGTTCGCTGCATTAGACATTTTTTTAATAAAAAAACATTTTGTGGAAGGCATGTAACTCTATATAGAAATATTACAATCCATAAAGATACAATTTTCAATTGTTTTCATAAAAGATCTAAATTTGTAAATAAATGTCGGCTGTTACAATTAAAAGTATAAAAATTTAATAACAGTGCAAGTACGTGCAACTACAAGAAGTCGGCTGCAACTACAAATCTGTTTTCTGTGTGTTTCAGGTGGAAGCACAAATGCTAAAACTATAATTAAATTGGCAAATGAAAACACACTCGTATATTTTCAGCAGTGAAATTCTTGCAAATATGCTTTCATTTAAAATCTGTTGTTGATGAAAAAGTATTTGTGTTTCATTTATTTTAAATAATGATATTTATCTTCCAGATTATTAATCCAATATTTTGGAACACACCTTAAGATCAGATAAACAAACAAAGAAAATTTAATAATATGCCCAACACAATTAGCATTATATTATAAATCTAAATATCCCAGCAAAACCTTGATAATAGGTTGGTATAACAAAACATTTTACCTGTTAATAAGTTTAGCTCCTTACACTTGCATTACTGCGCAACTGTTGGTATTACTGAGTAACAACAAATTCACACATTGAAATGTTGTTATGGTATAATTAATTCGGTTCTACATAAAATTTAATATCCAAGGAGAAAATATTTATATATTGCCAAATATGGCCTCATGTATAAGTTCATATATGAATCCATCTATGTTCAAATCCGAAATTGAGGATATATGGACATTTTACTATTATTACTTTTCCTATATGCTCGTCATTTTTTTAAGTTTTTATCAAAAATTAAGTATTTTTATTAAAAGCAAATGTTGCTATTATACTTCAATGAAAAATTAGCTAATAAATTTATACATTTTAAATTCAAAATGCATTAATAAATATAAATAGTTCAAACCGACATTTTTTAAAACGAGACATTTTGGGAAATAATTTAATGAAAATTAGTAATGTGGACGATTACAACAATGGTAATCAAGGCAAACGTTAATAAAACATTTGAAAAAGAGGCTTCTGCTTTGATAAGTAACTTTTAAGTTTTATGAAAAAGACTTTAGGTAAAATGCTTGTGTTTGATATACAGGTTCCGCTAAAAACATTGGAAAGGTGGAAACTAAACCAAAAACAAACCTTCAAAGAACAAAATAATGCAATGGAAAAGACAGTTGATTCCGATTATGATACTTCAGGTGATGAAGAGGCTGATAGTGATGGCAAATCGGATACTATTGGATATGAATATTCAGCTTCTAATAGTGGTAATGATTGAGAGACGGAGTCATCATCTGCAACGGCGTCAGGTAATACCGACTCAGAATCTAGCACATCAAATGCGACTGATATTTCTTTTGATTCAATCGAGATTGGCTCTTATGCACCAAAACACCTTTCATGCCTTGTATGCAAATAGTAAAATAAGTGTGATGAACCAATATTAAAAGTTTTAGATATGCTGAAACATAAATTAGCAAAACCTGCATTAAGAGCTCAATTAAACCTTATAGATTCAATATTATTATTAAAATGAAAGTCATAAAAAATTAACTCATTCTCTACTATTGTCATTATAAATTATGGAAACCTGAGAATCGGTTTTATATTTTTGTCAAGAATTCGTATAGCGGCGAGTATGGGGTAAAAATAAAAAAATGTCGTCCTCATATACACTGATAATAATCAATGCGTAAAATTACACACAAAATGTCAAAATAAGAAAATCTTTCGTAAAATACACGAAAATTTGTTTATTTCTCAAAAAATTTCGTTGTTTTGACAATTTTTTGGGTGGAGTATTATCAGTGTATGGTCATATTGATAAAACATATTACCCATATATGATATAACAATATATTTTCATATATGATGCCATACATATCCATATATGAACTTTTCCTTTGAATTTATTTATTTATATATTCGTCCACACATTAAATATATGCTCATATATGCCATACAAGGAACCATATATGCTGATAAATGGAACCATATATGACAATATATGATCATATATGAACTTTTTCACCTGTGATTATAAAATTTTTACTACAAATTTGACAATTTTAAAATACTATTCGATCTAAAAGATTAAAGATTTAAATCAAAAGTATTTGATAACTCTTTACCTGCAAGTGAGGAGTAACAAGTAGTTACCTCGTTGGACATGCCCTTGTTAAAATAATAGGGGTTGTAATAGAAAAGTTACCTTCTTATCACAAAAGTTTATTTTTTCAGACAAACCATGCCGTTAAATGAAGAAGAATGTTTTAAAATTAATTTGCTTTTTTTGTAAACTTAGTCTATGTCATGTTTTTTAACATATAAAAAACCTAAGTATGTTATACATAAGAAAAAGATTTACCACAGACAGAAATGGCCAACCGTACAAAAAAATAATAGTGTACTCGAAAATCGCTGTTATTTTTAAAAAACCTTTTTAGAAATTACCGTAGGTAATAATAATATTGTATTAAAAAACACACTTTCTTGTATGCAAAGCAAGTGTTTTGCCATTTTCATTCGCAAATTTTGTTGGCCAGTATTGTAGCATTATAATTTTTTTAAATATTTCCCATGATTAAGCACCAATTGCTTATGTAAAATACTAACTACGAATTGGTTTGCTATTTCTTAAATGTGTTGTGTTTATAAACATTTCTTAAAATTATTTGAATTTAAAGTACTTGGAAACCATTTAATTTTTTTAATTACCAACGTAATGCCTGCCGTGGCAAGTTTGTTTCACTAACGGTTGGGCGCAGTTATCAATCGGATCACAGGACAATAATGTCAAGATATTTAATCCTAGGTTCAGCCAACGCATAACCAACCGTCGCAGACGCTTTGCCAGCACTGTGCCGATTATATTTTTCTGACTGGGTCTGTTCATATTTCACTCCGCGTTACGTTAGAAAATTTTGCTGGTATATTATGCAAAATAGTTTATATTGAAAGCATATTTGTTACGATATGTTTGACCTAAAATAATTATAGATAAATATCTAAAAATTATTAGAAAAACCGAAATAAAATCTTATTTAATCTTAACTCATACATGTTGTAATCCTACAAAATCTAAGGATTTATCTAAAACAAAAAATTTTAATACCACTGTGGTTTACCGTAAAATCTCCCACAATACAAACCTGCGTATTTATTAAACAAATATTCTAAATTCTTTATGCATTTTATGCAAGTACTTTAGGCGTGATTTATTTTCTTTCTTTAGATCTGGAAATAGTATTTATCCATCCTTCTTTATGCATACATTTATTTTAGCCTTGTATGCGTATTTATCTTGATCTTGAGATTTCACTATTCTTAGAAATAATGCTAGAATCTTCATGTATATGCGATGTTTACATAAAAATATTTCGAGGTTTTTAATGCTTAAATACATGCATGCATGTGTAATTTGACCTGTTATATGTTGTACATACATGCGTATTTTTGTTTAACATTTTAATCTTGTTTCAATGCTGCGTAGTGTTAAAGTTAAACTTTGTTTAGTTTTTTATTTTAGTTTGTGTAGCCTTTCATTGTTTATAGGTCATTGGGATTTAAGAAATTTTCTAAGAAATTGCAAGATTATGCTAAAACTGAAAAAAAAAATTATAAGACAGAAACATGATATGTTTGATATACTTTGAAGTGGAGACTTCCGTATTTACTAAGAACAACGTTCCGGTTTGAGATATTTGTTTTTATAATACTGACTTTTTTTTAATATCGAGGGCTTATATTCTCTGTAAGCAAAAGGGATATCTGTTGACTAAAGATAACGGTTCCTGCGTCTAAATCTAATAAATTACAAGAATATAAATTAAAAGGATTTATTTTATCAATAAAAATTAAAATCAAACATGACAGTAAGTTCTAGCGCTTAAATTTTAAGTTTAAAATTAATATCAAACGTGACAGCTAATTATAATTCTAAAATTGTAATTTGCTGATCTTATACTGCTAATGATTTTTTTTCAAAAGCGATGATTTTGTAGTATATTATTAAAAGGAAAAGTTTTGCTGGTAGCTGAAGACGAATCTAAGATTAAAAATGGCTGAGTAATTACGGCGGATGATTTTTATAATGGGATATCGCATTCGTATCAAATATAATTTCGGATAGTTTTAGGGGTCGCTGATATGCCGGATAATTACTTTGAAAAGTGAGCTGTTTTGTATCTAACGTTTTTTGAAAAGTTTTGCGTTTGGCTAAATACGAATCTGAGATCATATTTTAAATATCCAGAATGATATATCCAATATGGCGCATCATTTTTTTTTTTTAAGTGATCGAATTTGTTGTAAATGTTTTAGTGGACTGTTTTGAGAGTCGCTAAATACGAATCTGATATTTGATATTTGTAATTGAAGATGGCGGATCTTTAATGTTAGATGAATTTTTAGAAAAATCTTATTCATATATACGACAAGTCCAGCATCTAATATGATATTGTCATATTAGATTTTATTTGTTTCTTTTCAAAAAATTTGATAATTTTCATGACAGCTACTACAATTGTTTCAGTGAAATCACTCAAATCTTCAGTTGTCCGCCAAAGAAAACGATACAGTACATACAACGGACAAAAGGAACTTTATGAGAATTTGTCTGCTATAATATATGAACAGTAGAGCGGGTCAATTTGTATGGGACGGAAAAAATGAAAAAATCGCATATGCGGGAAGTAATCTACGAACAATTCTAAGAAAATTTGCCTAAGAAACTATGTGTGTAAAATCGATTCGGATGCCGCGATTTTTAAAGGGAAGTTTCATATTCAGGTTATAGAAAATTTTGTTAGAAAAACTTAAACAGATAGCTTATTTATGAGTGTGAGGGAAAGGTATACTTTTGTTTGTTGACCATATATTGAAATAAAACTAAAATTATCCTTTAAGTTTTCTACGATTTATTGTTTTATTTGCAGTTATTAATTTAGCAATAAAATCAGAAAGAATAAAATAAATTTTAAGTGTATTGTTATTAATACAAAGTTAGTTTCTAGATTTGAAAAAAGAACTAAATAACTAAGTTTTTAAGTCCTGCCTGCTTTCCAAGCGTGGATTTTTTTTCGACTAACATCAGTCACAGCCATAATACTTTCACGATTTTTTTCCGTTACGCGCCGAGAAACACTGGTTAAAAGTTTAACGCATCGTTCAGTTCCTTGAATGTGGCATGGAACTTGTGGGTCAGGAAGTGGTGGATCTTGAAATTCTAAATATTCCTTCAAATGCTCATACGGAATATCTCTTGTAATTGGTGGTTCTGATAAAATACTGTCATCATCTAAATCTATCATATTGAAATAATTGCAGAGTCAAAATTAATTTTACATTTTTTGTACTCTCTAAGCTTTTCTGCATCGCAAAGTTTGTTACGGTAGTACAAAATTTTTTGTATTGCCTGGTCGCGTATTGATTTACGATCATCGTAAAGCATTGAAAGCATAACATTTTCTGGATGAGCAAAGTATGAGTTATTTTGAACTACAGAGTAAACAATTTGCCGCACATTCAAGGGAAGAAACTGTGTGAGGCGAATAAACTTAAATAAAAGCGTACTGCCGTAAATAACAGAATTGTAGTATTTGATGTTAAAGTACATGGGAACATAAACTCTTATTACGTACTCTGCTAGAGTTTTTAAGTAACTAGTGGGTGAACTTGTTGCGACGTACAATCGTAAAATTCTGTCAACAGAAATAAAACCATTCGATTTTGCTGAAGCCATTTGAAGCAAATACTTTACGTCATTAGATAAATCAAGCTTCCATTCGTCTGATGAAGAAGGTGGCATGTTCTCTAGCGGAATGGCTGTAAATTCAACAACCCTCTGAAAAAATTTTAAACTTTTTTTTAATAAATGTTAAAAAAAATATTCTGGAAAAATTATTTTCCCACCATTTTCTCACAGCACGTAATTTGTTTACTAATTAAGCCGCTGGCAGTTCTTGGTCCGCTCGTTTTCGAATTATCCAGAAATTCGAATAGGTGACGAAAAGGCAATTCATTAAAATGTAGGAGACATATAAACCAATGCAATGGTCTTCCCAATGCGATCTCGAAACGCCGTATTATGCCATTTGAAACGCCTGTGTTAGTGTTTTCTCCATCACTACAAATACCAATTAAATTATTAAAACTGAAACCTTTTTTGCTGAAAAACTCGCCAAGCTGCCTTTGCTTTGTTAAAGCATCTTCAGCTTCCCGTCCCTTCATCTTTTCTCTGGCGACTTTATTTTTATCCATAATTATTAGGTCTCCAGTTTCATCTCTATAGTCAATATCCTTAAATAGAGCTGTCGCTAAACCTGAAGCTACTCTGTCAGATATGCCGAATCTGTCGCACATCATCGCGAAATTTAAAGCCGAGTACCTTTTGGTATAAGCTCGTGGTTTCGGTGAAATTAATACATCCTCAGATGGTGCACTTAGCTCTATAAGCTCCTCAACCTCCATGTTTAACTGGCTTGGTTGATATGTCGAATCATGACTCACTGGTAGGAAGGTTGTTATTGTTGATACTTGGTCAGAATGATTCTCTGGAATAGTCAGTTTTCTATCATTGTGTTGATCTAGCATAAAAAATGTCAACCTTTTTGGAATTTCTCCACATTTGCATTGATGTACTTTTAAATTACATTTGCATTTTCCAATGAAAAACAAATCATCAATCGATTCCACAAAACGATTTAATTTACTTTTAGTTTTTATTTCTCTTTGGTACTTTTCAATAAACTGGTTTAGTTTTAGTAAAATGCTTTTTTCATTCATAAGATCAATAAAAAGTCGATTCCATATTTCAGTTAATTTATTTAACACGTCATTAGTGAAGTTCTTGTAAGCACACTTTTTTCCTTCTTTTTTTGCCTGGTAACCCAAGAAGAAATAATACTTTAATACATCACGCTTGCTTGGTAAGTTAAGGCCACTAAATCTTCTGGTGGTCCAAAAATGCAAATATCTGGGGAAGCCATATGAGATATGGTAGATTCAGATGAAGAAGATGAAAAATTATTTTCCATTTTACTAGATTATAAATTTAAAATGCAAAATCGAATAGCCAATAAAAAAGCCGAACGTTTTATTTTTTCACTCGCGTAGTTGAACTTAAATCACACAAATCTTAGTACTTATCACAATGTTTTGTTTTCCTTTTATTGAATATAAATTTAAAGATTCAAACGTTTATTGATTATAAAACTTATTTATGAATTTAAAAATTTACTGAATAAAAATTAAAAAATTTTATCAACGAAAACTAGACTGTTAGAAAAAAATTGCAACTGCAGTGTTTTTAATAAAAATAAAAACGTTAAAAAGGCACCACTTGTTCAAGCGATTTTTTAATTTAACGAACGAGCCTATCTTTTAACACTTTTTTCTTAAATTTTTTTCTACTCTGGTCTTACTTTTCGTTAACGCTGGAAGCGATTTCTTTTTTAAAACTTCAGAATAGTTTTCAAAAAAGTTTTTCAATTCCTTTAAAGAAAAACATGTGTAAAATTTTATTTCAAAATAAAAGTACTCTTAAAGTTTGCGAATTGATAAATATTACATTTTTGCGTTTTCAAATGCGAAAATTTCATTAATTTAATATACAGAGGAAATTTTTTTTTTTACACTCTTCAAGGTTTTTACTCGCTGATTGCGCGGATGTTACGATCGTAAAAATCGAATGTGTTATATCGTTCGTAATACCGGGAAACCACTGTACCACTTTTCAAAAAATTAAACCTTCCAATTATTGTCAAAAAGCTAAAAATATAAGTTTTGTACATGTAATTTACGTCTATGTAAACATATTTGATACAATTTTTTATACTACCTAAAACTAAATTTCCCCTTAAAAATCGCGGCATCCAAATCGGTTTTAGACCCATACTTTCTTAAGCAAAGTTTCTCAAAATGATCCGTAAAACATTTTCCGCATATGCGATTTTTCGAAAAAAAAATTGACCCGCTCTAATGAACAGGCTCATTTGGTAAACCTCATTATAAAATAAAAACTATTTGAAGAGGAACAATGTTTTACATATCATTATACTTTGTATATCATTATGTGTAGTATGTGTGATTGTCGTATTACAATTCGCAAACAATACATATATCCCAACAAACAGTGTTTGTTTATTGATATATGTTCTATATTTCCATATATTTAGTTAGAATATTGTTCTACCTCAAGTCCAAATATAATATGATATTGTCCTTTTTGATTTTGTTTGTTGCTTTTCAAAAAACTTGACAATTTTCTATATCGACAATACAATAGCATCACCCAAATCTTCAATTGCCCGCAAAAAAAAGCTTTAAGTGGCCTAACATTACATACAACAGACAAAATCAACTTTATGAGAATTTGTCTGCCTCTGTGTATACAAAAAACAATTTTTGTATTTTTAATACAAAAATTAAAACCTTTTTGAACAATTAGCATACCACGGCTCTTCTCATACAAATATTGTTTGTTGCGATATATATTGTTTTTAAAAATTGTGATACAATACACACACATACTGCATATATTGATATACAAAGTATATTGATATGTAAAAATTGTTGCATATATGTTCATATATGGTTACTTATATGGACAAATATCGATATATGTGTTTCATATATAGGCATATATGGAAGTGTATATGATTTCATATATGCAAGTATTTCCTTTTGGTCATATATGGAGGTATATGTGATTTTGTCTTTTCAAAAGGTGCTCATATATGGACATATATGGAGTACTCGCCAAAGAGGGTCATATATGGGCAAATATCGAAATAAATGGAATTTGTTGTGTGCAAAATTTGAGGTATATATCAATATATATCCATATATCAGAGAAAGATTTTGAAACATATACAAATTGGTTAATCTAATTAGTTTTAGAAATTAAGTTTAAAGTCCGATTGTGAAGAACTTCAATTATTCTTCAAATTACCTCTAATTACCTCTTCTAATTTCCTCAAATTTCTTTAATGCACATGTATGGAGGCATATGGAAGCATGTATGGTGATTTATGTAGCCATGTTGGAACATGCATGTATGCTTATGAGCATATATATATATATATATATATGTCCTTTATTTATCTAAATATAAATAGAATTACATTTCTGAACACCATAAATACTTAAATAAAGTTCAGTGTGAACATAGGAATATGAGCATAAATTGAACCTTAATGTATCCATATATGAACATATTTAGCCGGGTTTTTTAATTATGCTTTAATTACAATATGATTTATGTCCTCTGAAAGTATGTTCAAGTGGCTTCAAAAGGCATGTATTAATCTTTCTTATAACTAAGTTCTACTTTGCGTAATCATCCGTTGACATTCATTGATATAGTAGTTCCGCTATATATAAACTGGCGATTTCTCAATGTAAAATGATTAAAGATGAGCTTTGAAGTCAACACGCAGGACTTTTAAACGACATAACCAATTTTGTAAATAAATCATAATGCGAGAAGTTTTGTAACATCCCCAGTATAGCGCAAAGTCGGGGTATTCGTAAAAAGTATGTTAAAATATATCAAACACCTAATGTTATGAAGAAATTCTGAGGTCAGGTCTTTGGAAAAGTATACTTTAGTCTTAGGAACTTTTCTAGAACCTTTCCAGAATTATGTGGGCCTGTATTGGCACAAATTTAATATTTGTTCTACGATTTTCTAAAATTATGTTCTTGAAAATGTGGAGGTATAGTGCTTGTAATCTCTGTACTCATGTCAGTTTTTGAGGAGTATTTGTTTAGTCCAAACAATTTCTAGACGAAGTTGTTCATTAGATACTCGACTGATTAAATCGGTACAAACATTTGGGTTTTAATTATATTAGTACGAATGGTCAGCATATTTGTAATATAAAACTTTGGTATTGCTATAAAAAAAGGTGTTTTTTTTATAGAGGTATATAACTTTAAAATGGAATAAAACAAAAATGATTTTTTTTAAATTGACATGAAATTTACTTTATTCGAAAGATAATCTTCTGGCATTATAAATTAAATATGACTTCTGGTATATGACCGCCTCGGCTGGCTCGAACGTAGTCTAATCTGTATGTCCGATTTTCGATGACTTTTTACAACATATGTTGCCGTATATTTGCAATAACTCGGCGAATGTTGTCCTCCAAGTGGTCAATCGTTTCGGGTTTATCGGAGTAGTCTACCGACTTCACATATTGCCACAGAAAAAGTCCAGCGGCGCTAACAAGTACGATCTTCAAGGCCAATTCACGGGCCCGAAACGTGCAACTATGCGGTTACCCAACGTTTCCTTCAATAAATCAATTGTTTCACTAGCTGTGTGACATGTTGCGCAGTATTGTTGAAACCAGAGCTCCTGCACATCATGGTTGTTCTATTGATGAACGAAAAAGTCAGTAATCATGGCTCTATAGCGGTCACCATTGACTGTAACGTTCTGACCAGCATCGTTTTTAAAGAAGTACGGACCAATGACTCCACCAGCCCATAAAGCACACGAAACAGTCAGTTTTTCTTGATATGGCAGTTTTGTTTAGTGACGTATCCAGTTAACCAGAAGTGAGCTTCATCGCTAAACAAAATTCGAAAAATTCGTGTATTTCGAACAGAACCATGATTTTCAAAATAAATTTGCTGAATTTAGAAGCGTTGTTCAGGCGTCAGTCTATTCATGTTGAAATGCCAAACCAAACTAAACATAAATCATTTGAGAGCTAAAAAAGTGTTGCCAACTTAAAGTTCTATACCTGTATAAACAACGCCCTTTATTATTTCTCTCAGAGAATTTTATTAAAATCGGTAATGCTATTTCTATTAAATTTTTTTTATATTCTCACAAAAATATTTTTCCTTAAGAAAATTATAAACAGTGATTGACGTGTCAAAGGACACAAAAATTATATCTTAACAAACTGTAACAATGGTTTTCCAAATATGGAAAACCACTAAACGCCACTTTATAAAATTTATCTTTTTTATTTCATCACACAAAAAACACCCATTGTAAATATGTTAAGCATCATGCAACATGATTTGATTGAATATAAAATTTTACAATACAAAAACACTTCAATTCATTCATTCTTTCGAAAATATTTGTTTTGGGTTTATGGCGCAAAAAAATAAAATAAAAGTAACGACAAGTGTAAAAATGCTAAACACAAACAAAACAACATCGTCCAGAGACATTACGTGACAATGCAACAATAACGATGGGGAGCCCAAAAACAACTTAAAACTATGCGGTTTGTTGTATTATGCACTTTGTACATTTTTTGTATTATGGGTGATTTATGATGTGTTCCATTGATTTTTTGTTTTGGGGGAAACATTGGGGAGATGCACTTTTTTTTGAGGTGATATTGTGTTTTTATTTTTAAAGTACACTGAGAAAAAATAATTTTAAAAATGTTTCAATCGCACTTTACTATTTTTGTACTAATTTTTAGTACAATTTTTTATTTTAGTAACATTTTTTGGTATTCTCATTTTACAAATTACTGAATTTTGTACTAATTTTTATTGCTGATTTTAGTAAAATATTTTACTAATTTTTGAAAACCAAATGCTAAATTTAGCAAAACATTTGCTAATCACAAAAAATAAACATTTTAGACAAATACAATTTTTGATTACAGAGTTAAAATTAAAATAATGTTGATCTACTAGGAAAAATGTATAAAGAATTGAAAAACAAAGTCGTTTTATTTTACTTTTTTAATTTTTATTGTGTGAAGTTCTACTGGATGTTCTACTGGATGTACTAAAATTTTACAAATTTTTTGCTGATTTTAGAAAAGTAATTTTAAATTGCAGTTTATTGAAATTGTACTAAAATTTAGTAGCATCTACTGATTTTCTCTACTACTTTGATTTTCTCTACTTTTGATTTTAGTTCAGCAGACAAGTGTTACTAAATTTAGCAAACAAAAATACCGCAAGGCTCAAAATAGTTACATTTTTCCGTAATAATAGCTAAATTTTTAGTAGCTGTTGCATATTTTTTTTCTTAGTGTAAAGTATGTACGTGTATCTTTTATTTATTTTTTTTGCATGGACATGTACAATAAAGTGTTGCATGTCTACGCTTGTCAATAAGTGAAATGAAGAAGTTGTTTTGTGTCAATGTTAAAGACATGAAAAGATGGTAAAAACACTATTGATAGGATGGTTTTTAGTTGATAGTGTTTTCAAACTTCACATTGATGTGTTCATTGGAAATTTATAAGATTCTTACATTGTATGTTAAATAAATTCTGTTGTTTTTTTTTTTTTTTTGTAAAGATATTCAAAAATTTTCATTCATAAATCATAATTTTTTATTATAATATATTTTTACGAGTTTAATTTATTTTGACAGCATAAGTTCTGTGTATAACTGTCACTACAGTTTTGTAAGTGTAAATTAAAATTTTAATGTAAAATTTAAATACATATTGAAAAAATTTTCTCATTAAAGTCTTTAATATAATGGCTTAGTTATCAGAATTGTTTGTTACAAATATTATTTGCATAATACTTTGTTGTGTTTTAGGAAATGCAGCAACATTTTAAAAAGTGCTGGTTGTGTAATTGGCAGAAGAATCGACGAAGAAGTGTTCATTTCAAAGAACTTGTTTTGAATAAACTTGCAGTTTTACTTTAAAGTTTTAATTAAATAAAACATATATAAAAAACATGATTGGACCATGTAAGAAACAAAATATTAAGTTATAAATCATATTTTCAAAAATGTTTTAATTTTTTTTTTATTTTAAAAATATTTATATACATTCGGCGAAATTTCGTATTTAGAGAAGTGTTATACACAAAGATTTTTTTACATTTTACTTTGAAACTAGTCAAACCCGTTTCAACAAATAAAAACAGAAATTTCTTAAAATTAATGAAAATCTTCATACTTTTCATAAAACTAATTTTCAAATGAAACTTCTTCAATGAGTGTATGAAAGATTTAATAAATTAAATTATTTGTTTTTTTAAATTGTATGAACCTTTTCATTAAGTACACTAAAAAAAAAATTGGTAAAGTCAGCGAAAAATTTGCTGAGTTTGCAAAATTTTAGTCAGGAGGGGTACTTGCAAAAAAATTGCTAATGTCTGCAAAATCTTTGGCTGAAAATCATCAGGCTGATTTTAACAACGAAATAAGTAGATTAAGCAAAAGTTTTGCTAACAGTTAGTTGATTAAAAATTAAAAACTTCTTGATAAAAGCTAGTAAAATGTTTGCTGAATATTAGTAGACTTAAAAACAAAAACTCAAAAAATTTAAAGAAAAACTATACTTTAGTTAATTTGTTAGCTGAAAATCGTAAACATGTTTCTGTGATTCTTTTGAAAATAATTTACAATCCGTTACAAAATATGAAAATCTTCATTCTCCCACGTTGACGACATGAATTAATGTAATATCTGAAAATATAAAGAAATGATTATATATCATATAAACAAAATTATCGTTCAAATACTTATATCAGTTGTTGTCTATATGATGGCATCATTTAAAGTAAGGCAAATGCAGTAGATAATTCTAGAAATGCACGAAAAAATATGACATATATCGTACAATCTTTTTTTGCAGTAAGATAAAGGAAACATAAAAAAATATCTAAAATGTGTGTCGTCGTATTTTGTTTTACTCTGTATACCTAAACGTATATTTGTTAGCAATTTGTGTGACTTTGTTCTATAGATATTACCATGGGAAGTGTTATGCTGAAATAAGCCGACTTATAACGAGGGACCGGGTCTCTGTTCGTACTACCCGCTTGTCAAGTAGATCTGTAGCCCGGCAAATCGCACAACGCATTCGTTTTTCAGTCGCACTAGCCGTATGTGGAATTGTCTCCCTGCGAAAGTCTTCCTCTTTCCTCCTCCCCATAATCTATTTTCCTGATATCAACACAATGCAATGCATTAGTAGGGGATCCCCTAAGTGTTAGTTCAACGTAAAAAAAAAAAAAAAAATTTAATTAGCCGGTGACAACACAAAATGTATGTTGTTTCAATCAACAACTTTGTTTAATGATAACAAACAGATACAAAAATATTCCATGGTTGATTTTTGTATATGTATTACAGGAGTTGCATTTTTTAGTAGCATTTTCCTCGTCTCTACTACATATTGACATGGCGCGACATCTACTTTATTCTGCGTATATCTTCCAATTTGATTGTCGTCCACACTATTAACAGGCTTAGCAGCAAAATTTTTTTAGCAAAATATATTAGTAAAACATTAGTAAAATATTAGTAAAATGTTAGTTCAAAAGAAATGTTGAGGTTTAGAAGAAGAATATAATTATAAACACTATTAATTTTTAAATCAGACAAGATAGAATAGAATAGAGCCAGAATAGTTTCTGGCTCTTTTTATGGACAGGCGTCATCAGTGATTTTCCATTTAAATTGTATTATTATTTGTGTATTTATAATTGTCAGATTGTCTCTATATGATAAAATTTTCAACAACCTGCGGCTGTAAGAATCAAACCTGCGCACATCATGCATTACAAACGTAACAATACCAAGTCATGACCGTTTAGCGATCACACCCAAGTATGACCTCGAATGTAATTCAACTAAATTGCAGTTTTCTTTCCTATTAGCTTTTCTGTTATTGTATATTATACTCAGAAGTGACAACACTAACAACACAAATATTCTATTTTTAGATTTTTGTTTATTTTTCTAATCTCCTCCGTCTCTATTTCACAATGCTGTCAGATTGAAAGAGTTAAGTGCTGAATACGTTTAACTAAAATTTTAGCTGAAAAAGTTATTTTAACAAAAAATTTTGCTGAAAAATAGCATACTTGATTTACAAGACGATTTACTGCTTTGTAAACTAATTTATTTTTTTAACGGAATATGTTATTGCTTGAATTCAAAAGTTTATTAACCCTTTGACTACTTATGGTTGATATGTATATGTCACATTTTTAATTTTTGGTATTTTAGGAAAAACCGATTGACTATTTTAACAAAACCAGAGAGATGTAGCTTTTTAGCGATACCGATGAATTGCAGCCTGATAGTCTCAGTTTCTTACAAGGACAACCCAAAATCAAAATTAAATTATGTTTACGTTTCTTTTTGGAAAAATTATTAGAGTTGAACCATTTTCTGCCCGCATTTTATAAGATAGCAAAATACTGTACGTTTAATATTGTAGCTAGATTGTTGGAAGAACTTTTTAAATTTTTCCAAAAAGTGGGCGAAGTAGGGTTGGTTAAATATTGACAAATTTTGCGCTCATTTTTAGTATATTGTTTATAGTCATTTAATTGAATTTGGATAATGCTACACTCATAAAAAACCCCGTACGAGTAGTTAAAAATTAAGCTACAAAAAAAAATGATTTAACATTTTTAACTAACTGGACTATTAAACACACTGGAAATGTCAGGAATTTAGCTAAATCAGCAGAAGTTTTGCTAAAATGCATGCTTAAATATCCTTAAAATCCGAATTTATGGCATCATCGGATCTAACCAGGTCCATATTTATTACCGGGAGTTTGTTACCGGGAGTTTATTACCGACTACTGAAAAGGGATAATCTATTTTGCTCTACCTATCTTAGTTCCCGAGATATATATTAGAAAATAACTCCATCTACAAGCAAAAATAATAATTTTTTGAAAACAATTTTAGTTAAAACCGGAAAATTTGTAAATTTGAGAATCACGAATTACGAAGTATTATCTTTAAAAATTTGTTCTTACCCGTACAGAAAAATATTTGAGCTAAAATTAACATATAATAATGCTTCATTAAATATCATCGAGGATGTTTCTGCGCTTTTTTAAATTTTCGCAATCGTTAGGCTTTAATACGACTTTCCCGACCATCTTTTATAACACATTTTAAAATATTTCAAATAAGTCGTAGCCCCGGGCATATACAATATGGGTATTAAAAGTTTGGTTTTCTCGAGCACTCCAATACTGCGTGAAAAAAAAATATGAATTTCATTAATTTCAAAGATGTTTTCATACAAAAATATTGTAGTTTTTAAAACACTTTTTTTAAACCACAAAACGTGAGATTGCGCACCTAAAAAAATACGTGTCTAATATTTTTTTGTGCTCAACCACAAATCCAAATTTCATTAAAATCTGCGATTTCACCACTGTGTAGTTTTCTTTGTAAATCAAATTTAATTGAATGCAAATAACAGTGTAGTCTGCTAAAATCATCAGAAATATTTGACAAATTGAAGACTGCTGATTTCAGAAAGTCTGGTTTTTATTCGCAAAAAAAAAAATTAAAAACCCTGAAAATAAAAAACAAATTTAATTGTGAAAGGCGTGGTAGAGAAGAATGGGTGTATTTTCTAAAAATCATAACTACATTGCAAATTTTCAATTTTTCTGAATCAGACTGCGCAGTTTCTGGTATTGAACCTTCGTCAGTGACCCTGTTTTTTTGAATAATGTAATATTTGTTATGGTTTTATTTGTTCGATTGTGTCTATATGAAATTTTCTGTGCAATCATGTGAACATGCACTCGCACTACACGTTACACAGAGCGCTTTAGCCCTCTGAGCTATCGTCAGGTTGAGTTTTGTTGTGATTAAAACTAGTTTTATTCAATACACGGTGTTTTTGTTCTTGCATACATAATCTCAAAAGTACAACTGCAACAACACAACAGTTCTATTTTTAGAAACTTACCTCACTCTAATGTCCACTGTTTTCCCATATGTTGTAAGTGATGCCATATCTATGATATAGCATATAACCCGAAAAATTAAAATTTTGAGTGGAGTCACTATTGAACTAGGTGTGCAATATGTGGGCTTGTATATGATCACATATGTGTAGAAACATATTTTTGAGTAAATTAAATAATCTTTTAAATTTTTTTCACGCATAATAAAGTAGCCACACTTCAAAGGTTATTAAAATTAAAGTCGAGCTAAGTTTCACCTTTGGGGGCGTTGCTCTACCGATAGTCTACTCTCATTTCCCGTTGATTTTTTTAGGGATAAAATTTCTGGTTGCACAGTGTAATTTTAGAAGTTTTCCCTGCAAAGTCATTTTGAATGTGTAGAGATTTTTGTCGTATAGTGTAAGCAAATGATTTCATATAAGCAGTAAATTCTTTGTATCTAGGCAAATATAAATATCCTTAATATTGTCTTTGTTAAGGTTTTGTTTTACAAAATCAAAGAATGAAATCAGTGTTCAGAAATGAATGGGTTTAAAATTAAAAAAAATTCTTAAGCAAATAAGCAAATAGTTAAATATTCCAATGGAACCATCACATGTGGTCTAAAAGTAGGTAATGACAGCAAAATAAAAACTACTACACAAAAAGAAAGTAAATGGTTTTAAAAACACTGTACTGTGCGCCCCGGTAGGCTAGATGGTAGCGGGCTGGCTTATCAGTGCGGGGGTCGTGGGTTCGATTCCCACCAGAGGCACTGGTCTGTTTTCGCTACAACGCGCCGAAGGCCATAGTAGCTAGTGCTCGGTTAGGGTAATATTATATAATTTATAATTATATGATTATTAATTAATAAAATAAAAAAACACTGTACTTCCGATATCAGAAAAAACATAGTTATTACTACATACGGCAACAAAAGTTTAGAGATTTTAAGACCCTAGTTCCGCTAAATCCGAATCTGAATCAAAATTTCTCCATCACATCAGGTTTTTGAGATCTTAACATAAAGTTTAGAAAAACCCAGATTTTTGCTTTATTTGGGACAAGTTTTATGTTTTTCACAAAATTTGTCATGTCATCTAAAATTAAGTTCTAGGCTCTTGACATCTCTAAAATGTTGTAGGCCAGTGTAGTCATGACTTTTAAATTTGTCTACATATTTATTTTTTAAATGTTTTTCTGAAATCATAAATATATGCTCACTTTTTGTGGAGTATTTTTTTTATCAATACCTAATTCTAGACCACATGTGATATGTTAAAATTAAAAACTAAAATCTTAACAAAGCTCTTATGTACCGTCAATTACATACATATTTCAATCAATTTGTGCAGAATATCGCTTAATTTTGTCCTTGTTTTTTCTTCATGAGAGTTAATTTTACTTCTGTTTCAATCCATTGGATTGGATTGGAAAACCTTTAAAGGACAGACAATGACGCCATACAAACGATATAATAAAACTACACAATCACTTAATCTGCTGAAAACGATCTTCAGAGATTATTTAAACGATTTTTTTGGGGCGATAAACGAATTTATTGCAACAACGCTAAACAATAATTGAGCACAAATGTAGATGAAGTTTTCAAGGGCTATTGTTTTTTTTTTTGTTCCACTACGGATTATTTTCTGTGAAGGCTCTGGTTTTTTTTTTGTTTTTTTTGTGTACCTTAGGAGTAGACGTATGTAGTTGTTGGCTTGATTGCTTTGGTGATTGGAACACACAATGTTAGTTGGTTGGTGGTCATGCCAAATTAAGTTGCTGTTGAGTGTTTTTTTTTTAGCATTTCGTCGTCGTTGTTGTTTATTTTTCGGAAATTAACAATTGTTTCCAACAGATTTACTTTGACAATGAACTTTAATTTTTTTCTTCCAATATATTTTTTTTTTTTTTGCTGTGTTACCACCAAAAGAGTGTAGTCATTTATACTGGATCAGTCAGTAGTGTATGCAGTTTAACTTAAAAATAAAATTTTTCCGAACTATTTTTGGAAGCTGTTGTTCTTGGTTGTAATTTGATCATGCGGTAGTGTAATATATCATGTTCCTTTTTTTGCATTCAAACATAAAAATCGTTGCCGCTTTTTAGGGGAGATACTTAATGTTGATTGTATTAGGATTGCCATGTTTTAAAACTAAATGTTTGACCTAAAGGAAATGCCTCGAATAATTATATCCGAATAGTAATAGAAAATATTAGTAAACATTTTTGCTAAAGCTACTAAAAATTTGTTCAAAATGACCTTGCATGAAAAACTGCTAAATTTATCAGATTTTTTGTTTCTTGATATTATTAAGATAATAGTCGCAAAAAATGTCTTGAATCTACAAAAATTTAGTTAGTAATTGAGCACAATTTTAGTAACACAAAAATTAGTTTGTTAAAATCAGAAAAAAATAGCTTATTGTTTGTAAAAAAAAGCTAAATATATATCCAATTTTCAAAGTTGTTTTTAGATTTTTTTATTATAATATATAACATTTTATATAAATATTTGGTATTAAATGCATATAAAAATACATATATATATATATTATATGTATGCACAGCGCATACTGTTGGGACATTTATTCGTTCCCACGCATAGTTAAGAGACATTTGCTTACTTTGGGGACTGTCCTTAAAGTTTTCATACATTTTCAGACATCTAGCGTGTAAGATGTTTACAATTGGTTCGATACACCGCATTGTTCGGACGTTTATTCGTTCCCCCGCATAGTTTAGGGACATTTGCTTACTTTGGGGACATGCGCTGTGCATACATATATATATATATATATATATATATATATGTATGCACAGCGCATAGTCTAGAGACATTTATTCGTTCCCCCGCATAATTTAGGGACATTTGCTTACTTTGGGGACTGTCCCCAAAGTTTTCGCGCCTTTTCATACATCTAGCGTATTAGATGAGGACAATTTTTTCCATACGCCGCATATTCCGGCGACAATTTTGGGCGTGTCCCTAAACTATGCGCTGTGCATACATATATATATGTATGCACAGCGCATAGTCTAGAGACATTTATTCATTCCCCCGCATAGTTTAGGGACATTTGCTTACTTTGGGGACTGTCCCCAAAGTTTTCGCGCCTTTTCATACATCTAGCGTTTAAGATGAGGACAATTTTTTCGATACACCGCATATTACGGGTACAATTTTGGCCATGTCCCTAAAGTATGCGCTACGCATACATATATATATATATATATTTATGCACAGCGCATACATTAGGGACACACCCAAAATTGTCTCCTACGTATGCGGTGTATGGAACCAACTGTCCTCATCTTATACGCTAGATGTATGAAAAGGCGCGAAAACTTAGCGGACAGTCGCCAAAGTTAGCAAATGTCCTAAACTATTCGGGGGAACGAATAAATGTCCCTAGAGTATGCGCTGTGCATACATATACATATATATTTTGGGTAATATGGTATATTAAAAAAAGTGTTTACAATATAAAAAAAATATGAGGCGAAAGAAACTATGTGGTAAAATATAATTTTTGTTGTGATATAAAAATTTTAGGTGAATTTAAAATATTATTCACATCTAAGTGTTTGGTGAAAAATTATGACATACCATTTTATACACCAGACGCTACTATGGAATTTTTCACTATACAGCAATTTGTATGGAAAATTTAGAGGTACCTTCACTCATAGCTTTTGAAACGGCTGACCGATTTTGGTAATTTTCAATACCGAACTTTTCGCGACGATGTCCATCAATCTAGGCAGTCCAGACTACATTTTCGGGCCGAGATCACCATTTCAACAGACACACAGACTGGCATCACTAAATCCGCTTTAAATTCGATAAGGTTCAAGAATATATATGGAAATTATTAAAAAATTTTAAATTTTTGGAGTAAAAAAAATTCAAAATTTTTCGAGTAAAAAAATAATTCAAAATTTTTTAATGACACTTTAATGACGATTTGCTTACTAATATAAATAAATACTAAACATAATGAACTTAAATCCGTTCCTATGCATCGATTTGAGCTAGGACCGTCAAAATTGTAGCGGTTTAAAGGTGAAAATTAAAAAATTAAAAAAATATTGTCAAAAAAAAGTTGTTAAAGATATGGATTAAAATCATTAGTGTCTACGAAACTGATTATGAATGACACACTTAATCATGACCTTCCGACAATGCTCGTAATACCCAATGTTGTATGTTGACCCATAGGTCTGTGGTCTCAACTATGTCATCTGTGTATATGGATGGGATCGTTATTGAGGATTCAGATACTCTTGATGTTCTGGGCATATGAATACAGTGTGATGTCCGTTGGACAGATCACATTATTCAAGTATCGAAAGAAGCTTTCAAGTGTCTTGGTTTTCTAAACCGATGTAAGAAATACTTCACTCCATCTGATCTTCTTACTATATATACCACCTACATCCGGCCGAAGATGGAATATAACTCCCAAATATGGGCAGGTGCTTCAAAGTCTGTTTTTGGGCTTCTGGATCGTGTGCAACGGAGAGCATTGATGCTTATCAACGAAAGTAGGGTTTCGATAGCCCGGCAAATCGCACAACGCATTACAGAGAAAATTCGTTTTTCAGTCTCTCTAGCCGTATGTGGTGTTGACACCCTGCGGAGGACTTCCCTGCAAATTACAATTTAGAAAAATTCAAGTCAAATGTTCACAAACACTACTCCCTCTTTCCTCCTCACCATAACCTATTTTCCTGATATCAACACAATGCAATGCATTAGTAGGGGGCATCCCCAGAGTGTTGGTTCAACGTAAAAAACAAAAAATATAAAAGTGTAAAGAGATATATGGATCCAAAATTATGTATAATTTTTCGAAAATAACAATGTGCATATAAATTATAAAATTTTTTAAAAAATATGCATCATATTTTGCTGAAACTGCAAAATTGTTTGCAATTGGTTTGAAGGTCATATCTTAATTGGTTTAGGATTTATAAAGCTTTAAATGTCATATCTACAATCTTTGGGAATAAAAAACAATTAATTTTATTTGAAGGCACATTAATGATCTTAGTGAGGGCCGCAGTTTTTAAAATTTTTATTAGTAGTTTTCAAACGAGAATTTTAATCGCTTCCTGAAAAGTGGTCTTGTTTTTTGGTTTAATGCGTTCAAAACTAAACCGAATGACAGGTCAACTTCGTGTTGTATGTGCTTTTGAAATTTTTTTTATTAAAATCTCGATTTTTGAGAAATTTGTAGCTGATAGACAATTTTTGATGGCAAATTCGAAAAGACCAAGATGATGGAAATTCATATATAGAAGACCAATATTCTATACAAATTGTGGATTCTATTAAATGATACTAAATTAAATCAATAAAATATTGAAAACAACATATATTCTCATATCCTTAAAATTTTTTTGCGACCTCTTAGCTGTTGGTAAAACTTAATAAAGACTTACGATTTCTGTATTTACTGCATTATTGCTATCAGCGATTTGTGGTGTAATGGTTAGCGCGTTGGACTTTTACACAGAAGGTCCCGGGTTCGATCCCCGGTGCAGGCAACATCAAAATAATATGTATGAGTTTTTTCTATCCCTCATACGCATCGCAATGTCCACCTTCGGTGTTCCCATAGCAATTAACCCCACCGAAGTAAAATAATGAATCAGGGCTATGAACCAAAAAGCTTCAATAAGTTCGCCAACTCTCCATCAGGTGGCGAGCAACAACTGTTCTAAGACTTATCATCTCGCGCAATTACAGTGTTGCCATGTCTGAAGCCCTTCATCTTTCCCCACCTTTCATCTCTATACTATCCCTTTCCAAAAAAAGTAACACACTAAATATAGGAAGTATTTCCTGAGTGTTGCCTCTCTTTTAAAAAAAAAAAAAAAAAAAAAAAATGGCAAAATCTCTTAAATTAGAAGTAACGCGTAATTCACTCACGCTGACTTATGATCAAAATGTCTTTACTCTAAAGTGTATAATAGGAATGAACTCAAGTGCATACAAATAGAAACATTTACAAAAAGACTCTGTTCTGCAAAAAAAATCCAAAACTAAAAAAAAATATTTTTGCAAAAATTTATGGAAAAAGCCGAAAAACCAAAAAATTAAGATTTAAGAATTTGCAAAAATATGTAAAATGGTAATATATTTAAAGCACACCATATTCGGACCACATGGCAATAAAATGCTGGCTGTGCCATGCGAAAGTGTGTTTTTTTAATCTTAAAACACTAACGTTAATCGATTCGACTATCAACACATACCAACATCCCAAATAAACAAATTGTAAAATATCTAGGTATTCACCTTGATAAATTTCTATATTTTAATGATCACATTAATTCTCAACTCATAAAGGCGAGAAAAGTTTTTTTCATGTATAAAAAGTTATTCTATTCAAAATACATCAAATCAAAGGTGAAAGTAGTTTTGTATCAATCTTTAATACGTCCTATCCTAACGTATGGTTGCCAAATATGGTTTAATATTTCCCCATCCTATATGGAAAAACTAAGAGTCTTTGAGAGAAAATGCTTGAGAGGTTGTACATCTCTTCATAGGTCTTCCAATAGTAACTTTATTAAATATATATCAAACCAAAAACTATACAATGAGGCAAAGATTAGTAGAATTGATAATTTCATTATCCATATAATAAGAAACCACATAGCAAAAAGCATTGAATGCTATGAAAATAATCTAATTATGGCTCCTTATTATGCTAGTGATGAATATGTATATAGGACATTGCAAAATGGATACGTACCACCTGAGGCCTTTTTATGCCTCGATAAAAATGGTTTTATACAAAACGAATTCGGCATTCCAATAATTTACCATATTTATAGACGAGCCAATACAAAAGCTGTTTCTACCAACGAACTAACAATAGACAATCGCAGATTTGACACAAGCGTTTACTCAGGAGATAAGAATATGATCCCAAACGTAAATACTAGAAAATATTGGTGGCTCACTTAGTATTTGCCATTCTCTTTTTTTTTTTTATTGTCGGACCATAGCTTTAATCCTTTTTCATTATAAAAGTAATTTTTTTTTAAATTTTTTCTTTACATTAAATTATATATAAATACATATTTTGTATAAACAAATATCAATATAAGTTATAAAAAAAATATTTTTACATGTTACATATATACTTGAGAGCTCGTTGTGGGACTATGTATAATAACTAAGTTATATCTACAACTGTTTGTTTATTTATAGTTAAGTATCTATATAAATTCTGTTTAAATAAACATTAAAAAAAAAAAAAAAAAAAAAAATAAAGCGCCAACTGAATTTAAAAGTGTATATCAATTGTAACAACTTATAAATTCGAATATTTGGTGTGTTGCAACCAAAATTCAGTTCAATTAACCGAACTTTGTTGTGAAAACTAATGCTAAGTTGTGCCAACCGTGTGAAATTCGTAATAACCGACTTTGAGTCGCAGTAACCGAATTCTAGTTGGCAAACAGCAAAATTTTTCTCTGTGTGTACATTTTTACACACAGTTCTTTTTACTAATCACTCTCAACTCGCTGTTGATTAGATTAGTTGATTAGACTAACAACACTTTAATTTTTGCACAGTGTTTTTTTTTTCTTTTTACCGATCACTCACAACTCTCTTGTCGGTGCTTTCTTGTTGTGAATGGCCCAAATATTAACCGTTATTAGATGTGTTGAAGGTTCAGATATATATATTGCAAAAATCGCTTATACAAGGTGGCGCAAAAATAACCTTCCGATGTTTTTTGGCTGTAATTTTAAAAAAAAATTAAAAACTTTGATTCTTCTTGTGGATTATTTTTATTTGGTATTTTAATTTTTTTTACATCAAGTCGAGAATATGATGTCATGTAAATGGCCGCCGCCATAGTTGATTGTCATTTGAGCCCTTTTTATGGCATTTTCCATCACTTTGGCCAAAACTTCCGGCGATAGGCCCTCACATTCTTGACGGATATTGTCTTTAAGAGCTGCAAGAGTCTGAGGCTTGTTGACATAAACCCGCGACTTCAAAAAGCCCCACAAAAAGAAGTCTGAAGCGGTCAAATCAGGCGATCTTGCTGGCCAGTGCAAATCGCCAAAACGGGAGATTAGGCGCCCGGGAAATGCATCCTTCAGCATATCGGTTGTGACACGTGCAGTGTGTGCCGTTGCACCGTCCTGTTGGAACCACATGTTTTCCAATCGCAATTCATCAAGTTGCGGCAAAAAGAACTCGTTGATCATTGCTCTGTAGCGCTCACCATTCACAGTAACCGTTTGGCCCGCGACGTCTTCGAAGACAAAAGGTCCGATGACTCCTCCAGCGAAAACAGCACACCATACAGTGACTTTGAGCGGGTGTAATGGCTCTTCGTGGGTTACACGCGGATTTTCAGTGCACCAGAAGCGTAAATTTTGCTTATTTACGTACCCGCTAAGATGTAAATGGGCCTCATCACTCATGATTATTTTTGATGAAAAATCATCTTCCTCTTGTTGGTGATTAAGGATGGCTTGAGCGTATGTTACACGCGATTGGCGGTCAGCAGCTAACAGCTGATGCACCGTCTGGACTTTGTACGGAAACATCTTCAAATCTCGTACCAAAATTCGCTGTAAAGACCGTCAACTGATACCCATTTGAGTGGCACGTCGTCTGGTTGATGTCGACGGCGCTTCAATGACATCCTCGGCTACATCAGCAATATTCTCTGCAGAACGGCTACTCCGGTTTCTGCGACGCCTGGCAGCATCTCGTGTTGTGCCAGTCTGTTCGATGCGAGCGGCTAAACGTCGCAGTGTTTCACCAGTAGGCGTTGGACGGCCAGGAAATCTGCGACGAAATTCACGTTGTGCCAAAGTCACCGACCGATTATTGGTCAAATAAATAGTCACCAATATTCCGAGTTCTGGAGCAGTGTAGCGTAACATTGTTTATTAACGTGTATTTCGCATGTGTTTACTACACAAATGTCAAAACAGAACTGACATTAGGGGCCAATCGCAAAATTTATAGCATTTTCTGATAGGAGGATTACTTTTGCGCCACCTTGTATATGTTAGTCGATTCTACTAAAGATTAGTGTTAGCGTATAAAAAATGACGTGAATTAGGGTTAAACAAAATCTCGTTATTTTTTTAATTTTTGTAGAGCTTTTACTTCGTGTATATGTATGACACGTCTGTCGATATATACTGCGTTGCGTAACGATAATTCCAAATGATTTTTATAATTTTTCTAATATTACAACTGATCTCTTACTGTCTAAATTTTAAAAAAATTCCTTGATTGATTGAAGAGAAAAATTGTGCAATAACAAAATTCAATTTGTAGATTCCAGAAAAAATTATAAAAACAGGTAGTAATGTTAACTTGATCAATATATGTTGATTTGATGAAGTTTCATAGCTGTAGAAAATAATTTGACTTGCTTTAAGTCTTGCGGCGTCATTACTGGTGTAAAGATCGTTCAAAGTGTGGTTGTTATCAACAAATGCTAAAAATATATTATTTATCATAAAAGTGTTATTACCAAACATTTTTAGATTGGTGACTTAAAGTAAAATATTTAGTGCACATTTATTTTTACTTTTAGTGAATTTATGAAATTATATTAATTAGATATATTTTATGTGGATTGTATGATATTAGGTGAATTGAAAATTATAATTTATGATCGTCTTTTATAGTGAAGCAAACTACTTATATAAATATTTGTATAACATTTTAAATGTAATTCAATTATAAGCTTAAATATAATTTTTATATTTTTTAAAGACAAGCAATACTGAGGAAATTCTTCCTAGTAATAATGTGTTGCTTCTTCGGAAAGGGGATAGTGAAGAGATGAAAGGTGTTGAAAGATGAAGGGCTTCAAACAAGGCAACACTGTAATTACGCGACATGATAAGTCTTAGAAGAGTTGTTGCTCGCCATCTGATGGAGAGTTGGCGGACTCATTGAGGCTTTTCGGTTCATAGCACTAATTCATTATTTTACTTCGGTGGGGTTAAGTGCTATGCGAATACCGATACATATGAGGAATAGAAAACTCATATATATTATTTTTCTAAATTGTTGTTGTCGTCACCGGGAATCGAACGCGGGACCATCAGTGTAACAGTCCAACGCGCTTACCATTACACCACAACACTACAAACTAACGACGTTTTTTATTTTTAAAAAATATAAATTTAAAAAATATTTAAAATTACAAATTAATAATCAATCCATAAAATTAATTATTTGAATAAAATATACCTTTAAATCGAATAAAGCGCATTGCGAAAACAACAAAATAATTATTTAATTTGATTAAATAAATTTGTTAACATAACAAATTTATGTTAATTTATTTGACGATATCTTGTCAAAATAACAATCAACAAATAGGTAAAATATACATTTACTAAACGATGTGTTAAATTTATATAAATGTTTTGTTGGTTGTATAGTGATCAGCCATTCATCAATTTAACATGGGATTTAGTTGATTTCACCGCTGTTGTTGGTTCAGCGTTGTTGTGATACGCAGTGTGTATATAAAATTCCGTGCAGTAGCTCCTCTTATCTGAATACGGTACGGGTTAACGTTGTTCAATTTGGCCAACATTTTGAGCACAGAAGCTTGACACAATGTGCCATAGTATTGTATTTTTTATTTTGCAGAAATCGAAATCAAATTTAAATTCAGTTTGGCAACTCTGTTATTTTTTCCTTTGCACTTTGCGTTAAAATTAATCTAAAGTTAAGCATGTTTCGTATGTTAATCGATTATCTGTTTTTTTATTTACAGAAAATCAAAGTTTATTACTATGCCAAGGGTTGTAGGCTGTTACTTATTTTATTTTGTAGCTTTTTATCGTAATTTCTTACTGATATCACGTTTCGTAAATTAGCTTATGTCATGTAGTTGTTAAAGATATTGAAAGATATTGTCAATATTAAATTTTTAAACGACTTAATTTAGAGAAACAATGCTTTAATCTTATAATTATCAAACAAATTTTAAAAAAAGGAAACCGCATATATTTGAACTTTAAAAATAATATCCAAAAACTGTTTTGTATTATTTATAGGATAAGAAATTTGTTACGGTAATTTATATTTTCGCACATTTCATTTGTGTCTCATTGTATCCTTTGAATTATTGTTTTTGTTTTGAAAATGCATTATATTTTTAACCTGAGGTCAGTTAGGTGTTAGCAATGACCACCTGGTATATTCAATTTTACCTTCGGGGTAGTCATTTGATTGATATTTTCTTTATTTTCATTCTTTCATGGTTATAAAATTACGAATCATGCCAAATAGGTAAAGGTAATAAAGGCATATAATGGAAAAAGACAAATTTTCATTACTTACATTAGTAATTGATTTCAAGCTCTAAACTGTCATTAAAACGAGGTGTGTGGTAGCAAACATGACATGTTTTTTTAACTCTCCAACCCAGTATTTAAGTTTATTACTTTTGTGAAATTATTGTTTGGTTGTTAGTCATTATGGCTTAATTCCCTGGCCAGCTCCACTTGAGTCTGCATATTTCTGGGGATATTGGACTTTGCCGTATTTCGAGCTATTTGTTGCAGACACTTAAAAGACTCGCATCGTTGATTTGACATTCGAATTCAATATATTTAATTTTTGGCGTCTTGTGATTAATGATGATTTCCAAGCCTTTATTCATCCTGAAATGTCTGTGCGTGATCCTTCTGTATTCGTGGTAATAGCGCCAAGATAACAGCATGATTCTACCTCTTTCAGGATTACATTGTTTACTAGACATGGTCTTAAGTTTTCAGAGCGGATTCAAATCACTTTGGTTTTCTTGATGGTGATTTCAAATTCCACTTTAGGAGATATTTCTGATAGTGTTTATGTCCATATCGAAATAGTTATGTCCATATCGAAATAGTAGCGTACTCGAAATCCTCCATTTCATCAGGAAGCCCCATACAATCTTTTGGTTGCCTACCATGGCATGGCTCAAAATAATATCAAGTGTTATATTAAACAGGAGTGGTATTAAAACACGTCCTTGATGCACTCCAATTCCAACTACAATACTCATAGATATCATGATGTACAATATGGCAAGTTGCTCCAGAGTACAAATTTCTGATAATCTAGATTAATTTTACTGGTATGGCTTTGCAATACAGTGCACTCCATAAATAAAAGTTACTGGAGAGATTTTAGTTCAATTGACTGCTCCACGATTATTTTTTAACGAATTACTACGGTAATGCAAGAATTGTTAGCACGATGTCCATCTCATGCCTTAGTGTAGTCAAAGTATTATTCGATAGTCTCTGCCAATAACATGTGATAAAACCTTGATACCCATGCTAGCATGGCAACTATCTAGTGCACAGTGGGATAAATCACAAAACTTTTGGAAATAATTCGGACCTTCATAAATTAGCGGTCCGATTGCAATGAAATTTGGAAAAGGCATAAGTGATATAATGTAGAGCTAAAGTTTTGATGTTGAACATCCTAGACGCCCCGGAGACAGAAATGTGACCTCCAAAGTAGGGCACTTTTTTTGTTTCAAATACGATATGCAAAAAACTAACATGTTTTTAATTTGTCAGTAGAGACTGACCAAGTTTTTGTTCTACCGTGAGTGCTAAATGGGATTCTCATTCGAAATGTCGAAATCTACAGTAAATTTCCTTTCCAACGATACCAAGCGCCTGTACGATATGTTTATAACTCCTTAAGATTAAATCTTAAAATGTATTCAATGATGCAAGATATGAAAAAAAAAAGATTCATAATAAGAAATATTTGCATAACCGGTAACTTTTCAATATTGTTAAGAAGTTATGCGATTTCTTGGCCAGAAATATTGGTCTGCGCGAACATAGACCTTCAAGAGCAAAAGTTAGTTTTGCTGTATCCTTAAATGGAAAATTTTAAAATTATAAAATAATTGTTTGTTTAAGAAATATTTCTTTTAAATAATCCAGTGTAGAAACGGTAAAAATATGTCATTACTTCTCGGACCACCAGTAATGAGACCAGCTTATTCTACACATTACTTTAACACAAATAATAATGATATATCTACTAATAACTAGTTAATTTTATCATTATTTTAATACAAAAAATGTGCGCTACCCATAAGTACTTATTTTTATAATTATTTTATATATATAAAGAAATGATCTCAAAATTTCCTGAATCTCTATTTATCTAGACTCATTATTTTTCAACTCTAGTAAGTACACATATACCTACTTATTTCCGATTTTTTGTAAGATTTAAGGTAATGACATTTTGTGCCAGCAAGTCATTAATGTTTTAGATATCAATATAACATTTCGAGATAGCTCAGATGGTAGAGCGGTTGACTGACATTACTTAAAACAATATATTTTCATTAAACAATTTTTTTTTTTATTAAATTTATTTTCTTTGAAAATGTATATTGATCAAGGAATCCAAAAATTGTTTAATTTTAAGAAATATTTAAGAAAGTTTATTCATAATTATTATGAGCAACATTAAAAAATGCATTGCCATAACTATTTTTATGAATTTTTTTTTTATTGCTTTGTAATAATTATGCACAATAAAATTCGTCTGTCGTAAAGTAAATCTATGGGAAATGTTCTACCGAAATGTAGAAATGGAAATGTTTCATGTAGATTTTATCTACGTTGTGAGCTGTTTTTTTTTTTTTTTTTGTAAAAATCACTGACAAGGGGAGCCTTCTGGTGGAGACTGAAACAATGCGAAATAAGCCGAAACCCCGATAATTTTTGACCAACATTTTTAGCGCGGAAACATGAGATTGTGCCGCTCAAAAAACTACGTGTTAATTATTTCTTTTTTATCACATATCCAAACTTTATTAAGATCGGGGAGAACTCATCTCCCGACTCCTCTTGTGAGAAACAACAATTTCATTTATGTTTATTACTAAAAAACAGCACCATTTTTGTAAAACTATAAAAAAATATTTCTTAAACCGTTATAATTAACTTTTATATTTTCACTTTTACATACAGAGGAATAAAATATTTATTGAAATGTAATTATAATTAGAAATTTTTTTCCTTGTCGATAACTATTACCAGAGTATAATTAATTATAATTATTATTTTTAAGAAATAGCACATACAACTTATAACCAGGTCAACCAGAAATATGCTCTATCATGTTTTCAAATGTGTCGTATTTAATAATTAATTATATATTTATCAAATTCAGAACAATTGGCGAATTCTGTCATCGATTTGTTATAGAATATTATGAATTAATATCATATTTATGGATATTTTGATCTTGGAAGCATATTTTTGATAAAAAAAAGTCTTAGTTTTGAGCATATTTTTTACTTTTTATGACAAAAGCATATTTCTAGAGCATATTTTGACGTTATTTTTTAATTATCCGTTATCAATTTTATTTTTCATTAAAGAAATTTTCAACATTTTTTTTATTTTTTTTTTTTTTTCAATATTTTCTTTGGTTTGCATCTCCAATTTCAAAAATTCAGGACATTTTTGCAAATTTGAATATTCTGTTTTAAGACAGTACCTATTAGGTAGATTTAAACGTTTATCTCCTCTAAACTGAAAAATAAGTTTAAAATACAGGTTTTAAAGATAAATGTGATTTTAAGAGCATATTTTTCAAATTTTAAGAGCATATTTTTCGTTTTCTAAGGCAATTTTTATGGACATAAAACCGATTTTTTAGATCATATTTCTGGTTGCCCTTCTTAAAACCATAATGTTTTTGATTTTTAGACTCATCATTTTCGCCCATACTAGTAAGCATATAGGTAACCACATATTTTCTGATTTTTCGTAAGGTGTTTAGTAATGATATGTCATTATCTTGCACGACATTCTAATATAAAAGTAATGAGATCTGTAATGACAATTGTTAGTAATTGCCATTACCAAATATGTACTTTTATAACCCCATATAGGGCAATGCTTTTCCACACTGGGAACAGACTTATTTATCTCTTTTATCAATTTTTTAATGTGTGCATATTTAAAATGCTCTCATTAAGCTAATTCTATATTTTATTTTAATGAAAGTTTTCTCCATATTTGTATAAAAATGGTAAGACTGACTTTTTAGTAGAACAACCTACTAAAAGAATATTAATCATCACATCAAAAACATTCATTACTGATGCTGTTCATGCTAGAGATTAAGATTAACATAATATATTATTATAAAAGAAATCAGCGTCATTAAAATTTGTGCATCACGATGGCCATCATCTTAAGCATCATTTTAATGATTTTAGATGATTTTCATATGATAAAACAAATCAACTTTAATTATTTTTATCATTATTATTGATTCTTATGATAGCAAGAAAGAAAGCAAATGAAATGTTTACATTAAACGGAAGCTTAGTATAAACTAAGAAAAGGTTTCATCTTAAACTGGATTTCTCTTCTTAAAGATTAAAATCTCTTGAGAAAACTAAAATGCAAAAAAATTGCATAAACTTCAAATGATGGATTACTTACAGTTTGCTGACGACATGTTGGGCAAGCAAAATTATTTTATCAAATATTTGAGGTAAATGTTATGCATTGAAGATATTAGCATATCACAAACAACATAAGCAACACGGTAAATATTGTAAAAAAAAACGTCAGTGTTCCTCAGTGTACGAAAGTCATACAAAAGATCACTGATCTTTAAATGGCCGTAGATTGCAGATTATAAGACGAAGAGATGACATATTTTACCACTGAAGAACAATTTGTAATTTTAGCTTTCTGTTCGAAAACAGGTTACATTTGCATATTATTTTTATTTTTATAATTTGAGTGGCTAAGATTCATATCATCGCACTCCACACTCTGAAAGAGATAATGAAATGAGAATGCTGTAGAAAGAATTTGCGTATTTGTTTGGAGTTTGCCAGATTCTTATGATTAACACGCATAAAAAAATGTGACAAAACCTTGAGGGTGACATTAAGATTTTCAATTACAACAAATTGATCATAATTATTATTTACATTCAGGCAACTTGTGATTATAGTTATATAAAGTATTTTTCAATAAACTAATGCAATTTTTTATTTACTATAGAGAAATATACACTCATAAAAAATGTGGTACAAAATTCTGTTAAATGGGTTAAAATTCAATTGAAATCATTTTTTCTGTTGTTATCGTTTCAATCAGTTAAAGTTATTAGTTATATCATTTTACCACAAGAACAAATTTCAGTTTTACTTGAATAAATTTCCATCGTAATACTAAGTAATTCGATTCTAAAATTTACAAATTTCTTAGTTAAGTTAAACAACAATTGTTTCCATAAAAATGTTTTATGTGTCTCCGCTTAAGGTTTCACTTGCAGAAAGCGTTTTTTTCTAATAATGTGTATCTTATATTCACAAAAGAGGATAAATCTCGAAACCTAAATGGACCAAAAGTCGTTACTCCGTACCTATTAAATGATACTTATTAACCACATTTACTCCCGGTAATAAGTATGGACCTGCCTCTGGTCAGCTCGGGAAAAAACCATTTGAGCAGACATTTTCTGTTGATTCCGCTTAAAAATGCTGTTGCTTTAGCTAAATTTTTAGTTAATTGAACTACAATTGTTAAACAAAATTTAGTTCTAATAAAATTTAGGTCACCTTAATTCAGCAGATCATAATTCTCGACTTCATTGAAAAATCTATTTTCGCAAATTCAGGTTGTAACTTTCCATGGTTAATAAGCCGAACTATCCATGGTTAATAACTTTTTATGATTTATATTATCGGTAAAAGATCGATCCAAAAAATATATATTGGCTCTTGGTCGATATTTTACATTTTTTTTTAATGTTCGAAAGCGGTAAGCATCAGTCCTAGTAGATTGGAGTATTAAACCGAAAAGCTTGCAGAAAATAGTACCTGAAATTTGATTTCAATGATATTGAGAATCACAGTCTGCTAAATTAGGTGGCATGTCATAACATCCAATGTCATAATGTCCAGGGACGTTATGTCACTCCAAATGTGTCATAACGTCCGTGGACTTAATGGCACATTTTGGTGTGACATAACGTCCACAAATTTAGTGTCATACTATGGACGGTACGGACACTTCTAAAAGTGTCATAATGTCAATGGACATTTATTAAATTTCTTAAGCATACATATCTTTTCTTTCGTTATACATTTTTTGATTTCAAACAATTCCACCCAGCAAAATTTTTTAGAACAGATTACCATTGCACATGTTCTAGAACAACTTCTTTTACCACCGGTTACATGGAACCGGTTCTAAAACAGGTTCCTGGAAGTCGAAATGTAAGGTGTCACTGTCACAGAACCGGTTCTATAACTGGTTCTAGAACCGGTTCTAAAGCAACGTGTTCTTGTTTGGAGGTAAAGAACCTATTGTAAATAGGACAAACTCCATATAAAAAAAAGGACCAGTTATTTGAATTTTACTATTTTACTGGGCAGAAAAATATCCAAAAAAAAAAAAAATAGTAAAATCCTTAGAATTTCATTTTCATCTCAGTTTTTTCTTGGTATTTCGCTTACGAATTCCGAATTTTTTTTGTTCTCAAAACTTATATTTTGTGTAACGGGCAATTCAAAACTTTGAAAATTTTTTTTAAAAAACATAAAAAAATTATCTAAAAGTCGTGGTACGCCATAAAAATACCTCTTTATTCAAATCTACGCTGTTAGGCATTTAAAAGTTAGTTACGAGTGCTTTACATGTTTTGCCATAAAAATGTAAAAGGCAAGGTTCGACAACTAAGCCAGCAACTAGACAGGGAACCATATTCGACTTTTTAATTTCGTGATAAATAAAGAAAACCACATTGTAGAATGTTACAAAATTCTGAAAGAAGAGTGAGAAGAAGAACCAGAGTCAAAGTATATTGAGTCAAACGAAATCGATTTCAGCCAAAGGACGGAAACTTTAAACTGTATTATTTGCAATAAAGAATATTTAACAGTCTGGACGTTATAACACATTTTAAAGTGACATAATATCCAAAAATATTGTGCCATAATGTGCATGGACATTATGACAATTTTTAGAATTATCATAAAGTGATTTATGTGACCTAAATTTTATATGAACTAAATTTCAGTTAACAGTTGCAATAAATTTAACTAAGAATTTAGCTAAATCAACAGAATTTTTAAGCAGAACCAACAGAGAGTTTATGCTAAGAAGGTCTTTCCTAATCTGACCAGAGGCAGGTCCATATTTGTTACTGCGTGTATAATAATTACTAATTTATAGACACGGAATGAACATGTTTTGTCCTGTTTGCGTTATTTAGCGTAGTCACCGATTTTATGATTATAAAATAAAAAATCTGAGAAAATATCGCAATCTACAAGGGAGGCTGGTAGCGGAGACGCAAAAAATTATGGTTTGAAAACAATGTTGGTTTAAACTAACTGGCAAAATTAAAAATCACAAATTAATTTAGTTCTTGAAGTAAAATGCGATAATTAATAATTTCAGTTAAATAACTGATTTAAACGACAACAACAGAAGAAATATTCTCAACTGAATTGGAACCCATTTAAAACTAACTTTTATTATGAATGTGTTATAGGAATGTGATAAAAAATTTTTCAGGTCTTTTGAAGTAAATTATAATTATATATCCTAATGAAGAATCTGTATGATGTGAATCTGTATGAGGCAATATACAATTTTATCCAAAATTAAATTGTGTTTTTTTAAATATGATGCAACATCTAAATACAAATTATATTGGATTTTGTACCCAAAGAGATTCTTACAAATCTCCAATTACTTATACATAACAAACCGTTGCCAAAAATCTTGTAAAATATCTAAACAAGATATTTCGAAACCAATATGCAGAAATTTTGCAATTTTAATTTATAGACTTGTAAAGTGTTTCAAGTTTTTAAAAAAGTTGTGCAAAAAATCATATTCTGGTGATATATTTCTGGTTTTTTGGTAGCGATATTTTATGTGTAAAAATCCATTCACTCGAAAAATCGCCCGTCGGCATTTCAAAAGTTAACTTGCCAGACGAGTATTAAGATCGCGACGTTTGGCGAGAAATCGCCACATCTGACAAACTTGGTCACTGTCTAAACAGTTCCGTATTCAGTTATTTTAAACCAGTGAAGTGTTACGTCTTCATTCCTACTGTCACAAAGTCGGCACTTAACAAATTCCTTCACTGTTGTGTCCACTTGGTAGCAGTTAAGGAACTGCATCCTGTGTCACTTATTGCCATGTTTTAATCCACTACTAACGGTTTTGAACCACTTCCATGACCAGTAGCAACTTCAACTGCAACGGCCCTAGTTGCTTCAGTACACTTTGATGTTATAATACTTTTGCCCCAGTAACGTGATATATCTGGTACCAACCAGTGAATGTTTTGTCACCATAACTATAGTCACGTGACATTTCACCCAAGTTAACATTTCACCCAAGTTAACATTTTTTGTTACACCATAGTTTTGGTTTCACCAGTTGCGTAACGTGCTCCCCAATCATACATCACAGAATTACCACTTTGGATCAATCAACCCTTCATTTCCCGCACGGTATTTACTCAAATTATCAAATTTAGAACAAAATTACATTGATTTGTAAGTTCCGGTTTTATCAAAAGTGCATGCTTCCTTTTTGCCTTTTTGGTGCATATTTTACATGAAATTATATATTTTTTTTAATTTGTTAAAAAAAATTTTTGTTAAAAGAAAAATCCTTTTTATATTTTAAAATTTTGTTTAACCGAAGAAAAGTATAAGATTCTGTTCATATTGAAATAATAGATGCCAAATAAAATTTGTTTCTATATTTTGCATGTTTTTAGCAGGGACCGAAAATAACAGTTATCCCGAAAACTATAACTCAAAAACTCTCTATGTTAGAGTCAAGGGAGACGTATACTATTACATACGATTCGTATTGAAGTGCTCTTTCAGAATCTATTGTGATCTTAAGGAAACGATCTCAACTCGAAAGTTAAGAGTTATTTTTCATCGAAAAAATAAAAGATCGGATGAAACTCTTAAGAAGAGAGTTTTATATCGCCTTCATTAAATAAAACTCTTTTGAGGAGTTTTATTTTTTCCGTGTGAAATAAAACTCTTTTGAGGAGTTTTATTTTTCCCGTCAGAAAATAAAGCTCATTTGAGGAGTTTTATTTTGAAATTCATTTAAGGAGTTTTATTTTTCCGTCTAAAATAAAACTCATGTTGTTTATTTTTTTCTTTTTTTATTGACTTTATTTTCTATAATGTGTGTAGAAATTTATTTATTTAATTTAACGAACATAACTTTTTCCAAATTTTCTGCGGAAAGATTTTTTACCTGTGTTGCAGGTACACACTGTATAGTTTTTGCCAATGTATACAAGTACGGCTAGTGTATTCTTTTAGCCTCCCAGAACCCAAAAAGAGGTTTATCAATCGACAAGGGCCTTGGAGAAAAATGATTGGTTTCATAGAAAGCTTTTTTTCATCCTCATTATCACTTCCTTCGCTTTCTTGTTCCATATCTACATATATATATAAGAAATAAAACAACAACCATTTAATAATAAGAATTAAACAATAACAAATTATACGCACATGTTTTCATATTAATGACGATTTTTTCAATTGCAATGCAAGTGATTAGATTACACTGCCTTGCAAATTGTAATGATCTGGCAAGCGGCAAGCTTTGAGTGTCAATTTACATAAAATGAGTTTTATTCTCTGACGGAAAAAATAAAACTCCTCAAAAGAGTTTTATTTAATGAAGGCGAAATAAAACTCTCTTCTTAAGAGTTTCATCCGATCACTTATTTTTACATTGAAAAATAACTGTTTTGGATGTTTTTTTTTCTTTATAAGGCACAAAATAACTGTTATAAAGGAACTTTTTTGATATCAATTATAACCGTTACGGTCCCTGGATTTTAGTCTTTGATTTTTTCAAAATGTGCTCTTTCAATTTTCTATTTTACTTTGTTAGTAGAATGAAATTGCTTGCCCTAGTTATTACAAATATTTGTATGTTTCTGTATAATATACAATATATTTTGTCATTTTAAAGTTTCAGGAAAGTCTGTTTTTTGATAATCCGTAAAAACATTTCCAACTTTAAACACCCGTCCACTTTTAAAGGGCTGCGACCGCCATCAAAAAATTACCATCATTTAACTCACACTGAAAGAATTATCCTTCATGGTATTAATGAAACAATTTCATAGAATTTTTTTTCGTAAATTCAATGAAGAATTTCATTATACCAACGAAATTTAATTAATATTTAGAAATTTTTCATAAAATTTAACAGTTTCATAAAAAAAATCATTCGATTACATGAATTATCTCTTTATAAATTTGAAAAAAATTGTTTTATTTTTTCATAAAATTTCATTATTTCATTAATTTTTATACATTTAAGACTTTAATTTTAGGATTTAATTCTTAAGTATTCAACATATTTTATAAAGTAATTTATTATTTTAATAGAGCATATTATTAAATTTGGAGTTCAATGAAATTGTTTTAAAAATCGTTTGAAGCGGTTAATAGTTCCAAGCAGGGACCGTAACGGTTATAAGTGATATCAAAACAGTTCCTTTATAACAGTTATTTTGTGGCTTAAAAAGAAAAAAAAACATCCAAAACAGTTATTTTTCAACGTAAAAGGAAAAGATCGGATGAAACTCTTAAGAAGAGGGTTTTATTTCGCCTTCATTAAATAAAACTCTTTTGAGGAGTTTTATTTTTTCCGTCTAAAATAAAACTCATTTGAGGAGTTTTATTTTAAAACTCATTTGAGGAGTTTTATTTTTTCCGTCAGAGAATAAAACTCATTTTATGTAAATTGACACTCAAAGCTTGCCGCTTGCCAGATCATTACAATCATTACAAAATCATCATTAAAATGAAAACATGTGGGTTTTTAATTTGTTATTGTTTGATTCCTATTATTAAATGGTTGTTGTTTTATTTCTTATATATGTAGATATGAAACAAGAAAGCGAAGGAAGTGATAATGAGAATGAAAAAAAGCTTTCTATGAAATCTACAATTTTTCTCTAAGGCCCTTATGGATTGATAAACCTCTTTTTGAGTTCTGGGAGGCTATAAGAATACACTATTCGTACTTGTATACATTTTCAAATCCTATACAGTGTGTACCTGCAACCCAGGTAAGCGTGGAAAGAGCATTTTCTGCTCTTAAATTGCGATCAAATCTTTCCGCAGAAAATTTGGAAAAAATTATGTTCGTTAAATTAAATAAATAAATTACTACACACATTATAGTAAATAAAGTCAATAAAAAATGAAGAATATAAAAAACATGAGTTTTATTTTAGACGGAAAAATAAAACTCATTAAATGTGTTTCAAAATAAAACTCCTCAGATGAGCTTTATTTTCTGACGGGTAAAATAAAACTCCTCAAAAGAGTTTTATTTCAGACGGAAAAAATAAAACTCCTCAAAAGAGTTTTATTTAATGAAGGCGAAATAAAACTCTCTTCTTAAGAGTTTCATCCGATCTTTTATTTTTTCGTTGAAAAATAACTCTTAACTTTGGAGTTGAGATCGTTTCCTTAAGATCACAATAGATTCTGAAAGAGCACTTCAATACGAATCGTTTGGTATGTAATAGTATACGTCTCCCTTGACTCTAACATAGAGAGTTTTTGAGTTATAGTTTTCGGAATAACTGTTATTTTCGGTCCCTGGTTCCAAGGCATTTTTCAAAACATTCATGAAGAGTTTTATTAATTCAAGGAAATTCTTAATATTGAAAAATGTTTATGAAACTATAAACTATAAATTCGGTTTATGAATATTTTCATTAATTCTACAAGCATTTCTAATCTTTTTCATAGATTATATGAAAAGTTGTAATGGACGAGTTCGAGTGACAATTTTCATTAAATCTATGAAGAAATACATTACAAAACTGAAGATAATTCACTCAGTGCAGAATTGACTTTTTAAGTAAATGCACAATTTGACAGTCATTTCGGGTATTTATTTTTTGCAGAAAATTTAATTGATCGCCCATGACAGCTATAATATTGCAATGTAAATTTTAAAGTATGACTCATCATGTGCATTTTTCTTCAGGAGTAATTTTTGTTGTCTCGTATCACGCATAGTTTTCGAGCAAATTGGAAAATTTGAATTTTTTTATACTTCGCACTTTTGGGTTAAATCATGTTCCGGCGAGGCGTGATACCATTTTATTTGTCTGCCTTACATTCATAAATCACGCAATAATAATCTTGTTAATTTGTTAAAGAATAATCTTTACATACAATGTCACCTTTCAGACCCAACAGAACATTACAATTGTAAAAATTGTTTAACTTCATGATCTACATAACAGTAAATCCACTTTTATACTTCTCCAGCATTGAACATTAATCATGTAAACTATCTACTACCAATTAATAATCCACATTTGACACCTTCAATCGATTGATGACAGCTATAGATAACACAAATGGCAAGTAATCCGGTAAAAAGCTTATAGGCCTTAATATACGACTCTGAACTGTGGAAAAACTGAAAATTACAATAAACATGAAATACTCGTCGTAACAAGTGTAATGTTTGTTGGCATCAAGTACAAAATATGTCTGGAAAAAAACTTATTTAATGCAATCAAGATCACACACATAATGCAGACAACATTACAAGATCATTGATCATGGGACAGGTAGTTAAGTGTTGCTTTCTGCATGTCTTTGTTGTTGGCTGTAGAGCATTGGGTTAGCTTCTTCTGTTGCAAGTGTTAAACTTTGCCATGTAAGGTGTGATGTATTACTATGTAGTGCCAGAAAGAAAAAAAAAAGATCTTATTGCGGAGTATGAAATAAAAAATGCCGCTTTTGGAAGCTTTAGGTTTTTATAAAGTAATTTCTTTAAAAAAAAAAAAAAAACATAGGAAAAGATAACAAGTGTTGTATTTTTTTCATGAACACTGAAAAAAAAATATATATATATAAACTAATTTGTCAAGACCTGTTAACTTATCCAAAAATAACCAAAGTTTATGTGTTAAAGTTAAACTTTGGTTATTTTTAGAATAGTTACGAAATAATCAAAGTCAATATTTTAGCCATAGCAATGAATATATCTGTGGCTAAAGTTAAACTCTGGTTATTTATAGTAAAATTACTTGTTCTAACTTATTAGATTTTAATATTTTCGTGCGTCTGCTGTTGTCTAGCACCACCTGTATATCTGGAGTTTTGAAGATGGCGCTCTAACCTACACTTCGATTCCTAAATTGGCCCTTATCTTTGAAACAGAGAGATAAGGGGATTTCCAAAAATTTAGAGAAAAATATGTTAAATTGTGTTCTTGGGAACAAGATCTAACCCATTAGTGCTAAAACCAGAAAAGTTGGTTTTTAATATGAAATTTGGAAGTCAAAATTTTAAATCTTTGATGGACCACTGTTTTCACAAATCTCTTTTGAATTTGCAAGTGTTCGAATTTTTAAGGAACCTATTTGAAATATGATAAAATGCTTACGATTAAAATTATTCCTGAGGAAAAATACAACTGATATGAAGTTCTTTAGAATTTCCATCGTTGTCAAAAAAAAAATAGAGTTGCTAGTATCGAATACATTGTAATTTTGGCATAAATAAAGTTATCTGAAATGGTTTCTAAATTGTTCATCCACTAAAATGTCTTCAAAGTTGAAATTAATTTTTGGAACTGCCTTTAAAAGTACATGTCGGATCCGAAAAAGCGTTGAAAAGCTTGTTAAAGTACCTGCAATATGATATATAATATTATATCGTATACGGATATGGAAATTTATACAAATGTTTGTTATAATCAATTTATTATTTTTATAATACTTACACTCATAAGAATGAAGTTAGTACAAAATAATGCTAAACGGGTTCTAATAGAGATGAACTTAGTTTTTCTGTTGCTTAGGCTCAAATCAATTATTTAGCTACAATTATTAGTTTCTGATGTGATGAAGATTATTCAAGTTCAAGATCATTTGTTTTTCAGTGACAAGTGGTGTACATTATTTAGTATGTGTGCTATTGTCTCTGCCCCGTTAATACATCTTCTGCATCTATTATAAGTTCCATCTTGTATTACCAGCATAAATCCATCCGTTTCCGCGAAGAGATATCCAAATTTTAACCAGTTATGTGTGTTTTCCGTACCAACATAATATTGGCTAAATGCATTTGGGTATTTACACTGCATGATCTCGGATATTCATCTAGTTTCCGAGACTTTCCTAAAGAAGTCCCTGAGACTCGAAATTTGTTTATCTTGCATGGAGTGTATATTTAGGATACCCTATCCTTCTTGCATGCGCGGTAGGTTAACTCTTAATATTGCTGCTTGTGGGTGGTGGTATTTATATTTCGTTAGTGCTGTTCGGATTTTCATATCGAGGGAGTTCAGGTCCGTTTTGGACCACGTTTAAACCAAAAGTGTATGTTAGGATTGGTATTGCGTAAGTGTTTATTGCCTTCGCTAAGTTTTTCCCGTAGAGGTATGCTCTGGAGATTCCGTTTAATCTGGAATTAAACTCCTTAGTTATCATGCTTTGTATTGTCGATTCGGCTAAGGTATTTGTAGCTTTCATTCTAAGGGATTTGTAGCTTCCATTATTTCCAAGGTCTTTTATTCATTCCCCTTCTGCTGTCGTGTAGCCCACGAATCAGTTGAATACTAATTTTGCAACATATTGTGTTTTACACTTATCGACATCAAATTGCATATTAATATCAGTAGAAAACATTTATACAATCTGGAGTTGTTTGTTCAAGTTTGTCGTTGTATTGGAGTATATTTGAAGGTCATCCATATATAGACTGTACTTTATCTTGATATTGTCCATGGTGTTGAGTTGGTAAGAGTATTTATTTTGTTTCAATAACATTGCTAGCGGGTTCAATGGTTTATACAACGGTAGATTTTGATAGGGCTGGAGTTAGTATTGTTGTATTTCATTTTATGGTGTAATTTTGTTTCCCTCATTCCCATTATGTTTTGCAGACAATTAACGATCTGTTCGTTTATTCTGTAAATATTTAATATCCGGAGTAGCCACGAGGTTGGGTTGTTTACCTTTGGCTTAAGGTAAGTTGTGCCAATGATTAGTGTTGGAGGAGTTTCAGTTGGTGTTTCCAAGAATGTTTTGTATATATTTATAAGTGGTTCATGTAGACTCGTTAGACATTTGTAGTAAGAATTATAAATTTTGTCGGGTCAAGGCCACTTCCAGTTCTTTAATTTCACTATTGCCTCTCATTATTATTGTCTTTATTTACTCTCAGTGTTAGATTGGACTCTAATTTATAGTACTTTTACACGGTTTACACAAAAACAAAGCGTTAAATATAATTAAAGCTAACGTATAATAAAGAGCCTTTTTATTGATTCTTGTTTCTTCAAATAACTTCTTTGGTGTTGTTAAGTACTGATACTGATTGTCATTCATAGGTCATTTGGTTGGTTGTAAATATATTAATGGATTCAGATTTCAATTTCATATAACTATATGACTATATTTGGGTTATTTTATTTTATGTGAACTATTTCTTGTGACTTCTTAGCACCACTGCATAAGTGGACTCATGGAAAGTCTCATGAGTAACACTTTCAGCAGGCAAAGTCACAGACTCAGTTTGACTTCAATATTTTACACATCTGCCTGGGTGGTTTCCGACTAGGTCAGATGAAAAATATTGTTAACTCGTAGAAATATCGCAGTTTGTTTTAGTTATACAAACCATTGATTGCGTCTTCTATATGGTTCTGCTTGAGTTGGCTTCAAGAGTATTTCAAGAGTAACACTTTAAGCAGGAAATGACATTGATGTTTTTGACTTAATTGTACAAGCCACAATAAAGCAACTCACCGACCAGTTTTCATCTATAATTCCAATGCGGGCTCCTTGTGTGGAGCCCCATATTTTCGATTTTTTTATATTTTTTCTAATGAAATTTTATTTAATTTTTCAATAAAATATTATTATACGTATTATTATTAAATATTGAATAAATCAAGCAATAATTAAACAAATTTTAGAGATGATATTTTTTTTTTTTGCTTGAGAATAGCAAAGTCAAAAAGTTTGCTTAAAAAAGAACATAAATTTTTGTTGGTACACGCACTTTCTAAAGCATTTTCAAGTTCGAAAAGATTGTTATTTTGGATAAAGTGATGGAAAAATTTGTTGCCTGTTTGTTGTCCGAGAATAATTTTTAATATTATAAAAGTTTTTTTTTAATAACAGTTTTTTTTTATTTGAGGTTTCTGCGTTTTTTTTTCTCTCAGTGCATATGTAAAAAAAAGAAGCTCTTATGATTTCGTTAATGAAAACCTTTTATTTTATTGCAAACGAAGTATACCAACATTATATATTTTTTAATTTAATTAAATTGTTGTTTAAGATTAAAAACTCAAAAAAGCGAGACTTAAGCCAACCCCGTAACACACGAAGTAACGCTGGAAGACAATTCACAACAAACGGATTAAGCTTAACACAATTCTTAGGCTGTTTTTTATATTTCTTATATATATATTTTTTTTTTAGCAAAGATTTTAATCTTTATTAGCAGTTAACTGTAATGAGAGGTTAAATGATGATATTTAAACAAAAAATGTTTTTAAATGTATTTTAATAAATTTTATTTTTTTTTCAAAAATAATACCATTAAATAATCTAGATCACAAAGCTTATTATTAAATTTAAGTTTTTAATAAATGAAATGTTTATGCATATAGATTTAGCTTCATAATAATACCAGGCTACTTGCCGTTAAAATCTGTGTGATATGTAAATTTTTTAATTGCATATACAAACAATTATTTTTTTTTTTTTTAATTAAACCAAAAGAAACGGTACCTGTTCCGACTAACAACAGCAAATATAAGTAAAGGAAAACAATATATATAATTTATGATATATTTGCTGCTGGTAGAGTCTTTTGATGCCATTAAGTTATGGTATAATTTAATTAGACCCTGTTGGTATTGCAGTTTTTATGTGACTTAAAGTTTTTGATAAGAAATTAATATTCTTTTAAAATAAAATATTATCATTTGTATTTTATAAAATGACACTACTTAACAAATTTTAACATTTTTCATAACCAGTCTTTGAAATACATATTTTTTTAATATAATTGACCAGCGATGTCGAACATGTAAATCCATTGAAAATATTCTACGATGAAAATGAGAAATGAGTACAAATGAGATTTTTTGCAGATTTGGACTTACAGGGTAGTCTCACGATGGGTTCTCTAAGATTTTAAAGAAATTTCGATATGCGATAAAGATAAAACAAATAACATAACATGTATTGCAATATATTTTTGTATGGAAACATGTTGATATTTTTGTATGGAAAGATGTCTGAAAATTATGAAATTCAGATTTTTCGAACGCAGCTGTGATGTACTCGCGAAAAGAAATATTTTTGTCTGAATACTGACGATGTAGTATGTTAGTGTTGATATTTATTTAAAATATAGGTTAAAAATCTCGTAGGAAAAAGTCGCATAAAAATCGAACAATTACGAATATCGGAAAAATCTTAGACACCCCCTCGATTAAATTTAATTGGTATTTTAACGCCCAAACCGAAACCGGAACTGAAAACCTGATTTACACTAGTTTATTTAATAAATTACGTTAAATTACACTCAAAGGAAAAGCTTCATCATATCTATGGCATGTTTAATAGATTTTCGTCTGATGTAACGTTTTATAGTATTTATAAAACATTTCATAAAAAATAAAATAGAATTAATCATATTTATGAAATTTGGTGTTCAGAGTTGGGCATACAAGGTAACGGAACTGATCGTCTTTAACTTGGTAAAGTCCAGAACCAATCCTTGCTCTCGCAACCAACTAAGAAGACTCACGACCTCCGACCCTTAGGGGCAGGTGGACACCGGGAAATGGTATTATATCATCCGTTATGGTACTAGCTAGTGTGAGCAACGAAGCTGTCGGGCTGGAGGCAATAAGTTGGCAGCCCCAACACCAGCCTTGGATGCAGAGGGTTAATCTCCCACTCATCCGAAACAAAACGATTAATGATCGTGATTTCCGTAATATTGATTTTACAACTTTAAACCAAAATATAGAAAACATCCGTTGGGATCAGATTTACTCTTTTGATGATGTTAACGGACAACTGCTGTTTATTCAGGACAATGTTAAACAATTATTAGATATTTGTGTTCCAATGAAAACTAATTTAATTAAGGGCAAACATCAATCGTGGTTTACCCCGAAAATTAAATTATTAATAGATAAACGTAATGCTGCTTATAGTAGCTGGCGGAAATTTAAAACAACAGAACTTCATGTTTTATTCAAATCTGCTAGGAAAAATGTGGTGCAGGAAATACAACGGGCGAAAACCTTATTTTATGGAAGAAAATTTTCTTCGGCCATTGACAATAGATCCAAATGGAAAGAAATCCGCAAGATTGGTATAGGACGTGATAACGCTCCACTCTGCGATGATGATGTCGATGTGAATTTTTTAAATGATCATTTTGTAAACATTAATGCCCTTTCTCCGTTGTATAGCTTTTATGATGATTTATGCATCGTTCCTATCGAAAATAGCTTTAGTTTCCGTTGTGTTGACCAATGTGAAGTTCTTGAAAGCCTTTCAACTGTAAAATCGAATGCAGTTGGTTTGGACGAAATGAATCCAGTATTTTGTAAAGCCATTATACAAAAGCTCTTACCATTTATTACACATTTATTTAACACAATCCTCACAAAGTCCATTTTTCCAGACGTATGGAAGCATTCAAAGATTATTCCTATTCCTAAACAAAACAATGATTTTTTTTTTTTTTATCAAAAGTATTGGAAAATCTCATGAGTAGACAGATTAAAGATTACCTTAGTCGACATAAACTCTTATCCGATTTCCAATCTGGTTTTGTGAAGGGCAGAAGCTGCATAACAGCGCTAACGGACGTGATTGATGATTTAAGAGCTAAACTTGATAAAAACATGGTTTCATTCTTAGTTCTGTTAGACCATAGTAAAGCCTTCGACACTGTAGATCATTCAATACTAATGAAGAAAATTGAGAAAATGTTTTATTTTTCTAGTTCAGCATGCAAGCTTATTAAGTCGTATCTCACTGACAGATCGCAGCTTGTAAGTTTTAACGGAAGGTACTCAACAGCTCTCCATGTAAAAAAAGGAGTTCCGCAAGGATCTATACTAGGCCCTCTTTTATTTTGTTTATATATAAACGATTTACCAGATGTAATGAGACACAGCAAGGTGCAAAATATGCTGACGACGTCCAAATCTACAACAGTACTTCTATTAATGAAATAAATCTATGCGTAGAAAATATTAATTGTGATTTAGCCAATATACACAACTGGGCTGTTGCCAATGGCTTAAGCATAAATCCTTCAAAATCTAAATGCATCTTTCTGTCAAAAAGTAAAAGAACCTTAAGTAATGATCTTCAGCTTTCCATAAACAACAATATTATCGAACTCGTAGACTCATCGAAAAATCTCGGAGTAATATTCAATTCTAAATTAACTTGGTCCAACCACATAAACTCAATAGTGGGAAGGATTTTCGGAATGCTTCGTAATCTATGGATTGTTAAATATTCAACACCATTTAATATACGTATGCTATTAGCAAAAACGTATCTTATCCACGTTCTGTTATATGGCTGTGAAATTTATGCAAACTGTGACACTGCGGACTTTGGAAAACTTAAAGTTGCTTACAACAATATTGCAAGATATGTCTTCAACAAAGGGCGCCGTGAATCTATATCTAGTTTTTCATATCAAATTAATAAGATGAGTTTTGAAAACCTTCTTAAATTTAGGTGTCTTATTTTATTCCATAAAATAATCACGTCTATGCAACCTGTCTACCTATACAGCAGAATACAATTTGCTAGATCAAATCGTGGGAATAATATTGTCCAGAAAAAATTTAAAAGCCTATTATCACAACGCCAATTTTTCATTTACACCACTAGTCTTTGGAACCTTCTTCCTAATCGAATTCAAGTCATAAACAACGCAAACAAATTTAAAAATGAGCTTAAAATATACTTTGGTTAAATATTCAATTTGCCAGTTATTTGTCTAACCTTTGATGCCTTACTTATTTCAAACACTTGTTACTTTCAATTTTGTATTTTTATCTTTGTATCTTAAATGTTTTTTATACTCACTAGCACTATAATTTATAAGATTTACATCTTGTTGTGCTAGATTATCTAATAAATAAATAAAATAAAAAATAAAAAAAAAACCAGTACAAATGTCTGGCCCTATGTTCCAACTAGGAATCCCAGGAATTTATATATATATATATATTTATGAAATGTTTTACTATATATATGAACAATATTTTGTATTAGTAAGGATTTCATTTCATTTTTGTGTAAAAAAAAAGTTCAAAGAGACCATGATATGGCCATTATAATTCTTGTTGTTTATGAAATCCCAGCCAGAAATTCATGATGGTTCAAAAAACTAAGTACTATCAAAGCATACAATATACCAAATCCAAAACTTTCTGAGAACGTTTGACAAAAAACATATTTAAATTACTTTAATAGCACTTTTTAAACAAACTTTACTGATGTTTATTGAAATAAAAATGATATCTGTAGAATTTTGATGAAATAGTGTAGTCAATAAAACTTTTAAATGTGGATACACTCAAAAAAGTTTTACAGTTACTACATGACAGTTGTTTGTGTAGTAGTCAGTAGTAGTTGTTTTTAACTGTAATTACAGTTGTTTTTGTATGAAATAATGCAAAACAACTATTTTGACAGTTGTTTTCAAAAACAACTAACGAAAACTACTAAAATGTTTAACAGTTGTTTAAAGCAGTTGTTTTAAAATTTTTGTAAACAACTACCAAACAGTAATTTTGAGGTAAACAGTTCAATTTTGTTAGTTATTTTAAAATAACAAAATATATTTTGAAAAACTATGTTTTGAAAAATTCTCCTTTAGTTTATATTAATATGTTTAGAGTTTGCAAATAATAATTAGATAATTTAATTGTATCTCCAATGCATTAAAACGTCATAACTGGAGTACCGTTTGGAATGTTGACTTGAGACTTTAAGTAAGATGCTGGAATTACTAAATTTTGTTGTAATTGAATGAAGAAAAAAAATTGCAATTTTTTTTTTAAATACCAAAAAAAATAACCTTTAAAAACAGTAGTTTTTACTAATTTTTACAGTTGTTTCAAAATGTTTGTATTAAAAAATTGTCAGTTGTTTTTACGACATTGGTAGTTGCTTTTACCACATTTGTTAGATGTTTTTTTAACAGTTAAAAACAACTACACTTTTAGTTGTTTTAACTGTAATTACCTTTGTAGCCTTTTAAACTGAAATTACAGTCTTTTTCAGTAGATTCTACTGTAAAACTTTTGTGAGTGTATTTTAGTCTAGTCCGCACATTTCTACTATTATACTATAAGATACCAGACGTTTTTCAAATCAACTTATTTAAAATTGAATTACTAATAAAATATAAAAAAATAATTAATGTGTTTTTAGTACTGGGAAATTACTTTCTTTTCGGTATTTGGAGTACTGGAAAGTTATTCCACATTTTTTATTTAAAATTCTATGAAAGCAGTAAATTTTTGCATTAAATGCACTTTAAAATCATTATACTTTTGAGTTTTCAAATGTTTTGGAAGCGTTTTAAAAACAAAAGAGGTAGCGCTTTACAACTACTTTATATTTGGTTTTTGTAACGTTTTAAGAATACTCTAAAATACCAACATGAGACCGTAAATCTGGGTTATCATTTGAGTGCCCTGAGAACACTACCCAGGTAGAAAAATACAATCTTTAAAACGTTTTAAAAGCATTTTTCATGATGGTACAAGCGTTTTCAGAACATACCAAATTACAAATTTAAAGCGTTTTGAGAATGTGCAAAATGATAACCCAAATTTACGGTCTGAGGATGGTATTTTATAACGTTCTCAAAACATTGCAAAACAAAATTTTTGAAATGCTTTTTCAATCGTTAAATAAGTATTTGCAGAACATTTTGGCTTACAGTTATTAAGCGTTATGAAAACGACCCAAATGATAACCGCTTTGAGGGTTGTAATTTTGAACATTGTCAAAACGCTCGAAAGACAAATTATAAAGATCTTTATGAATTGTTCATAAATACCACAAATAATGAAACATGTAAAATATGATTAAAATAATATAAATAAAGTAACAAAACATTGTAATTTTAAATAGTTTAACTAGCGTTTTATTAAGTTTTGAAAAAGTCCTCTAAAATATTGCTTTATCTGTCCTCAAAATATAGTGCTTTATAAAAGATATACAAGGACTATACACTTTATAGAGTCGCTACATTATGGGCTGGCCATATTGAGTGATTTATTGAACTCGGTTCATGAAGAGAAAAGCATATAAAAAAATTGCATAAGAAACCGAGTTCGCATATATATAGACCCCTTATGACAGTGTTGTTTTTTAATCAGTAAAATATTTTGTAAAAAAAAAAAGTATTTCTAAAGTACTATTGGCAAATGTTAGAAAAACGCTTTAACGCAATGGTTTTACATTGGTTTTATTTTATAAACCGTTGTAAATTTTGTACGATAAGAACTTCTAAAGTACTTTTTACAAACGTTGGAAAAACGCTTTGAACCAATGTTTTTACAGTGTTTTTATTTCACAAATATTTGTAAGTTTTGTATAAAAAGTATTCCTAAAATACTTTGTCCGAACGTTCGAATAGCAATCCAAAATAATGTTTTTTAAATGCTTTTTTTCGTATTATTTACAATTATCGCTTTGGAAACGCTTTTATTTTAGTACCATCAAAAACAAACGTTTTGAAAACTCTTCGTTTTTTGTACCATCCCAAATTTCTACCTGGGTATAGTCAAAAAAAAACATGTTGCTTTGGTAACGTTTCAACTACCATACGTAGTGCTTTCAGAATACTTCTATGTTTGTTAATTTCTGGCTGGGATGTTTCATAAATATTGATCTCTTTGTTACATTGGAAGAAAATTGTTAAAACTTACTGCTGTTTTTCTCCGTGTACAGAATACAAAAAAAAAAAATTAAAATATTAATTGATGTCCTTTTACAGGATATTTTCCCAAATGGTAATAACGGGCATAAGTGATATGGAACTGTTCGATTAACATTTTTTAACGAAAAGTGGTTTTTACAGATTTTATTGCATTGAAAGTCTGCTGTTCCCATAAAAAATTTCAATCCTAAGCGAATTAATGATATTTTAAGGATAATTTAAAATATCTTCGAGATGTGTTTTACTGCAAGTTTTTCATCTTTAGTATTATATTTGTTATTAATAACACGCAGTATTGTTATTATTTTATATTTTTATATATCGCACACCTAGTACAAAAGTGACTCAACTCAAAATTTTTAATTTTCCAGAAATCGGCAAATAATGTTTGCAACTTTATACCAATTGAACCATAAAGAAAGACATAACTGTTTTTTAGCAACAGTTAACAACAACAAAATACACTGATATTGTTTTTTATATATAAACAAGTATATTGTGCATAGTTAAAGCATATAAAATCGAAAAATTTAAATTTTGAGTTGAGCCACTTTTTTACTGGGTGTGCGATATCTTTTCGAAATATGATCAGATTTAAAATGTTGGTGTTCCATTAGATTCGGTGGTATATACTAGGATTTGGTCGTATTCTCATAACTTCTTATATTGTCACATCATAATTTTAGCCGAATAGCAAAAGTATGTGATGCTTCTATTACATTTGAGAAATTTTTTAATCAATCTTTTAATTTTTAATTTTGTAATTTTAATACGTACGAACAATTGCTATTATTTTTTCCGTAAAGACTACTGAATATACATATTAAATTAACTGGAAATCAGTTAAAAGCAGGACTACTTAATTTTAGTTTAAAACAATTGTATTTTTAGTTCATTTTTAACTGTTGAAAAATTAACTGATAAAATCCATAAAAGCAATAGATTGTTTTCGTTTATTTTATTTCAATTCTTAATATAACAACAACGTTTGTTTTAAAAAGAAAATTTTAACTGAATATTTTAACTATTACCGAAAGTCGGTTTTTTGTTTATTTTGTTTACTATATAACAGACAGAAAGTTAAAAAAAATATATTTCTTTGGTAATTTAACTGTATATTCCATTGAAACCAATTTACCGATTACACTTTTAAATAACTGTTGATTTTTTATGGAAAAGTTTTTGTGAGTGTACATATCAACCTATTGTCCCCATTTGAGGATATCAATATTACACAAATATATTTATAATTTACTAAATCTCTTAATTTATTTTTCTTCCGAAATAAAAAAATTGCTTTTATATATAAAAAAAAAAAATATTAAAAAGTATAAAAAACCACAAAAAACCACAAAAAAATGTATGCCTGAAACCAGGATCGAAATCGGAACTTCCGACTACAAACTTTTTTAATCAAAGCATCATAATTATTATAAAATAAATGCTTTAACAGTGGTTAGAATTTTGAGCCGCTGGCAATTTCTGTTTGTATAGCACTGGGAAAACACTTTTTGCCAACGTTGGCATAGTGGTCCCAGCCAATTGTTTGCCGATGTCTGGTTTTTCGTAGACCACTGAAATAATTGTAAAACAAATACTGGCAAAGCACTTTTTGGAAACGCTATTAATACATCTTAAACAAGTGTTCTGCTGGTCATTTATTTACTATTTCTCGGTTAACCAATGATATGCCAGTGCTTGATTTTTTATATCACTGGCAGTTTCTGGCTAGGTATATTTTAAGCTAGCAAGTATTAGATCTTGTTAGCTCAGTGGTTAGAACAGAAGGCTGTCAATATGGAGGCCAGGGTTCGAAATTTTATACCACCTATTTCATTGTTTTACCAACATTTTGCCAACGAGGAAATTTTGTATCCCCAGTGCTTGTCCGATCATTTTTTAAGAGATGAAGCTTTTGGCATTGCTGTTATCATTTTGGGATTGGGAAAACACTTGCTGCCAGCACTTGTACCCCTATGTGCCTTGCCAGCGCTGGTCCGTTTGTATTTTTCTAACTGGGTAAGTCTATTAAAAAATATGTGTTTCAAAGCCAGTTTTTTTTGACCGTCTTATAGTGTAATCAAAGTAAAAACAGAAAGTTATTTGGTTTTTTTTTTAATTAAAAACATTCTTAGATTGCACTGCGCAACGCGAAAAATAAAACCAGAGTACAAACCATTGATCCTAAATATTGGATTAAAGTTTTGCATATTTTATTTATTTTATTTATTTATTTATTTAATTGAAATATCACATACAACAAAATTAAAATCTTTTAAATTACAGCATGTGATCTTATAATGGCATATAATGGCAATTTTGTCGAAATATTTATACAAATATTTTGCAAAATAAGATATTTTATCATACTATACTAGGGTTAAACCTTTTGATTTTTTGTGCAATTATAAAATTTTACCTATCAGAAGCGTGCAGTTAATAGAAAATAAAAAGAAACGCATTTTTATTTTTTCACTGTTTTAAAAAAAGTTCCCGCATAAACATTTTTATAAATTAGACGCAATGTTTGTGTTTAATTAAACTAAAAATTAATATTTTGATAAATTTTCAAAGTAATTAAATTACAACGATGAATTACTTTAAATGCCAACAATGAAGATTAATATCTTAAAGGACGCAAAATTTTCAAGTTTGACTTGTTTTTCGGATTTCGATAAAAACAAATAATTTAGCGTTGCTTTGCGATACTTGTATCAAAATTCGCAAAACAACGAGCACAGTATATAAAAAGTAATTAAAAATATGTTGTACAGTAATTTTGGTACACTAATGCAACTTTAATGGTAAAAAGGTGATAAGAATGCATTTATAGAAAATGTACTTTGTGCGGAAGGTTTTTTGTTTCGAAATGACCCAAAAAAGCGATTTTTTTTTTATAGAATAAGACAATTATCTAGTAAAACACTAAAAATATATTTTTTCCAAAGCCGTCAAAATTAAAGCGGCCAACACGCTAAGTCGATAGAGAAATACCTTCAATATTTTTTTTAAATCCCAAAAGAAAAGATACCAAAATTATTTTAATATTTAAAATCTTTAATTTTTTTTTTAAATATATTTTTCGTAATTTATGCTGTGAAAATAATGCAAAACGTTATGTATTTTTTGTTCTAGTGTAGTTAAGGGTTAACAATCTTATAAAAACTAAATATTTTTTTCCTGATTTTCCACGGTTAAATACATTTAAAAAAAGTTTTGTGTTAATTATTTTTAAAGTTTTATAAAAAAAAAATATATTTTAATGATAATATGACTTTTTTGATAATCGAGAAAATATTAATCTAATTTTATCTTATCTTAATCTAACCCATTATTGTCCCCTTCAAAATTCCAGATTTTGTTTTTTAAAGAAGTAGCCGAGGGTCCACTTCAGGGTACATGTTCCTTAACGTGGCACCTTTGAAAGTTGTTATATAACTTTTCTAAATTAGGCGCTACAAGAAAATGTTCCATAGCCGTAAAATGTCTTAGGAGTTTGCCTGTAATCTTATGTTTTTGGATTTGAAATATTTCAATTAGTTTGTTTTATAGAGCCCTAAAACCAGGTGTAGGGCCACATAAAAAAACTTAAAAAAAACTCTTATAAAAAACTTTATTAAAACATTAAAAACTGTAATGCCATTTTGCAAAAAATCTGTCCCATAAGTCAAAAAAAACTGGGTACACTATTAAAATCAGCGTTGCCGAAATATTTAGGCTCAATGGTCGGTACTCTTATTTTCGATGTTAGGGTTAAATTTTGTAGCGCTGTGTTATTTAAAATTATCATATTCTTAAATTTTAATAACTATTAAATCAGTTTATTTTATTTCATTTACATCTAATAGACCTTTATTTTAATTGAAACCACAACATAACGTATGCTTCTTAAGTCTTTTGTTTTTCAATGTCAAAATATCTCCTTTTATTGTAGTAAACATTTCCAATTGGGTTATTTTCAAATACTTTTTATTTAATTCCTTGTTACCATCGTAAATATTCCAACTTTTTCTTGATAGTGAATTATTTCTGTATCAATAAAAACAGGTTTATGATGTGAGGGAGCTTTTTATTTGCATAAATTATAGTCATATGCACACTCAGTCGTCCGTCATCATCAACACCTTGACTTATGCTTATCATTTAGAATTGATATGATAAACTTTAACTGCACCTTAGGGAAGTTAAGAAGTTACTTTTCAAGGGTATACGTAAGAATTATTTTTTTTTTTTCAATTAATTTATGAGTCGAAATTAATACAAGTTTGCATACTGAAAAATAAGAGAAGGATTCGAAAAGTGTCATTAACTGTCATATTAATACTTCTTTTATTAAAAGTCATTCACACAACTAAAATGACTACTTACGTGTGTGTAAACAAATATTTTAAAAAGCCAAACTTTCTTTTACACTTTTGTGCGTACATTGTGTTTAAACACTTGTTGCATGTTGTGTTCTTATTTTAACAACCATATAATCGCGTGTAGAAAATACACAGATTTATATTATTAATATCGCAAAAAAAAAAAAAAGTATAACTTGATAAACATCATCATAACCAAACACCACAATATAACCGAAAAAAATAAATTCACAAAAACTATGGCACATGCCTTATTGTAGTTACAAAAAAAAGTTGCATTAAGTTGCGTGTTGATTACTTTTTGTTTTGTATGACTTCCTGCAGTGACCCAGTTTTTTTTTTCTTTTTTCTTTTAAAAATTACCTTCCAATGATTCGTTGTATTCCCGTTTATTTAAGAACTTAATTTTTTTTGTTTCGCTTCGGTGTATTTATTAATCGCTTATTGATATTGTTAAGCTGATTTGTCGTTAATATTAATTGACTTTAAATCTTATGGATGTCTTTAAACTCAAAGAACACAAGTGCAAATATTTGGTAAAAACAATCAGTTTTAATAATGGAGTTTATTGTTTGTATGAAGACACACTACACTACACTGCACAACTTTATAACAAAAAAAAAAATAACCCGTTGATGAAAATGAAAATAAGGAAATGATTACTTAAAGCAAAAGACTTAAGAAACAAACTTCAAAATTTATTATAATAATATTGTGTACAGAATTGTATTTTTAATTTTTTTTATGGTAGAAATATTTGAATATATTAGCACTTTTTGCCTCTATATTAGAATGTCAGAAAATGTGTCAATGTAATTGACACATTTTCTGTACTTTCTCATAAAACATTTAATATAACCACATCACTTCAAAAAGATAAAAAAGCGTGGTAGATTACTCTATATAGTAACCATTTAAGTGACTGAGCTATTGATGCACTTGTTACACTAATCAAAAAAAAAATAGTTAACATTTTATACTAAACTACATTAAAAGAATTCTCTGCATGTATCAATGAATTTTTGCATAGAGTGCAATTGGCACCGGAACTTGTGCATTAAAACTTTTCATTAAATTTTAGTTTTCATAAAATTTTATGAAAAATATCATTTTGTTTATTAAAAGTTTTATTTACGTAATGCAGAAGTTCCATTTAAAAGTCACTTTCATAAAAAATATGACGTTATTCATTAATATTAAGAAGTTTTTCGTTTAATAGTTTACTGAAAATTTTCATTATCTTTCGTCCACTAAAATTTTCTTTGTGTACTAAAAAATTGTTCAGAATTATGTTGCAGGAAAAACTGCAAAAAATAATAGATCGTTTTTGCCAAATAATAGCTAGATAAAAATAGCAAAAATAAACCTGTTGAATCTACAAAAATGTCGTTATATTTGAGCTTCATTAAGTTAATTGAAAGTAACAAATTAATCTGATGAAATAATCGAAAAAATTGTTTATTTATAGACAACAAAAATCACAAAAATTTTCAAAGTTTTTTTAAGATTTTTTTATGCAAATAAAAATCTTCCCTTCTGAAAATATCAGCAAATATTTCTATTGATTTTAGAAAAATACACCGATATTTGTATTCAATAAAATTTATGGTGAATTTAGTAAACATTTTGTTGATATTACAGTTTTTTTTTTTTGCAGTTATTGGTCTATTAATATTTATAAAAAGGTTTTGCTGATTTTAACAAAGCTAACTGCTATTATTAATTAAATAAAAATCAACTCTAATATAACTAGTATTTTGTAAATTTAACAGTTTTATTTTTGCTGATTTGCTCTCTTAAATATTTAAAAAAAAAATAAAAAATCTACTAATTTTAGCAGCTTTTTCCGCAATGTAATTTTAAATTTATAGCAAGTTTAACGGGTTTAATTCAATAAAGTCCATTGTGGTGAATAGTGGAGCCTATAAGTATCCCTGCCTCACACCAGATTCCAGAAGGAATGGTCCAAAGAGCTGCTTGTTGTTCAAAACTCTACATTCAAAGCAATCATTTTGAGCTCTTATGAGGTTGATTAGCCTATTTGAAATGCCAGAGGTTTGTAAAATAGCCCATATTTTGCAACGGAATATGCTGTGAAATGCGGTAGTGTAATCAGCAAATGCCATATACAGATTACTCTGTCATTATTCTGCTTGTTCAGCGATAATTCTCACTGTATTTATATTGTCACCACACAGGGTTGCCAGACGGCTGGATTCGGCTGGATTGTCCAGCTTTTTTATGCTTGTCCAGTGTTCAGCTAAAATAAAATTTGTCAAGCTAAATAAAAATTTTCCTTAAAAATCAAACAAAAACTATTTAAAAAACTATTTAAAAATCCCCCAAAATACGAAAATATCGCTTTAGAATTTAAAAAATCACTAAAATAAAATTTAAAATTTTTTTTGGAGATTTTTTTATAATTATACTAGGGCGAATCAATAAGTCCGTGACTTTTTGAATGAAACACAGTTTTTTTTTGCAAAAAAAAATTTATTTTTCAACATAATCTCCTTTTAGCTCAATACACTTAGTCCAACGTTTCTCCAATTTTTATATCCCTTCCAAAAACTAGGATTTTTCGTTTTTTTTTTAAATCCTCTATAAATCGGTCTAATAAGTTGGCATAATATTCTCCGTTTATTGTTTTTCCGTTTTGAAGGTAATCGATGTGGATTGTCCGGCGTGCATCCCAAAAAACTGTTGCCATCACCTCATTGGCCACGTTTACGTTTATGGTCAATTGAGAGCAAACGCGGCACCCATCTTCCAGACAGCTTTCTTTAACCCAACTGATCATTTAAAATCGAAACCACCCTGCCATATGAAATGCCTGTGGCATCAACAATCTCAAGCACTTTTACTCTTCGATCGGCCAACACCATATCGTGGATTTGTTCGACAATTTAGGGTGTATTGACCTCAACAGTAGTGTTGCATTTCATATAACTACGAGGGAAGTTCGAAAAGTCACGGAAGATTTTATTATTTTTTTTTTTTGTATTTTTTTATTTAATTACGATTTAAAATTAATTACGATTGTCATTATCTGACGGTTGCAAAACACTTTCTAACATATTTTTTTATGTTTAGCTTTTTTCGAATTTTTTGGCGATTTTTTGATTTCTTTTAATTTTAAATTAACTATTATACATTGTTAAACTTTTAATTGAAATTGTATTGACAATTATTTTTTCCGTTAACGATACTTAAACTTTTAAATTCATTCTTACTTACTACGATAATATTTAACAGTTTAACTGTAAACTTATTCAGTATTTTTTTCTAAAAATATTAGAAAACATTTCTATAATCGGTATTTTTTAAATATTTGTAATTGGCATGTCATTTTTGGCATTTTTCGTGCAATTGTTGCTGGTTTTTCGTCCTAATTTGCGTACAACATATTTTTAACTTTTTTATGCCATTTTAAAATTGCCCGGATAATAAATTATTATATTAAATTACTCCGATCTCTGGATAATATATAGTAGTATGTATCATTTTGAAGGTAGTTGAACTAGCTTTCCTGCGGTGCTAGTTTTGTCTGTGTTTAATGAGCACTTTTTGCTATCTGTTATACACTTTTGCAACTTTAAAGAACCTTCTTTAAGATATATTTTAAACGGGGCCATCATCTCAGGTAATTTCATTTAGGAAAAAAAATGTAATATTTTCGTTAACGGAGCCATTTTAGGTAATTTCATTTATGAAAAAATGTAATATTTTCAATATTGACAATTCGCGTTTTTGGCCAGCAATAATATTGCAGTAGAAATTTTAAGATATGAAATATCGTATTATTTTTTCGATGTAATCCTTTTGGTCTTTAGTCTCTTTTTCCTAACTTGGATAGTTTTAGAAAAAAAATCAAAATGTGAATTTTGGCTAAGAGCGAACTTACATTATAAAAATTTTCAGTAGATTTCAGTTTGAAATTCAATTCAAAATCAGAGTCGTTTATGTTAGCAAATTTCACAGCTGATTGGATTTCGATTGTACAACAACAAATTTTTGAAAACAAACTAACCTTAAAAAATAACCAAAACCAAAAAATTTTACAAAATACACATTAGTCAATGGCGGAACACAAAATTTATGTACATTATGAAACACACAAAGTTATTTTTGCTGATGAAAGTGTTTTTATATATGCTCGCAAGAATTTTTCCATAAAAGTTCAACAGTTATTTAAGAATTTAATCGGTAAAGTTGTTTCAATATAATATACAGTTAAACTAGCAAAGAAATACATTTTTTAACATTCTGTCTGTTATTCAATAAACAAAATAAACACAAAAAAAAAACGGACTTTCGGTAACTGTTAAAATATTCAGTTAACATTTTGTATTTAAAATAAAAAGTTGTTTTGTTATATTGAGCATTGAAATAAACGAAAGCAATATATTGTTTTTATCGATTTTGTCAATTAATTGCTCAGCAGTTGAAAATAAACTAAAAAATACAATTTTTTAAACGAAAAGTAAGTAGTGCTTTTATTAACTGATTTTCAGTTAATTTAATGTGTATATTCAGTAGTCTTTGCGGAAAATAAAGGGTCCGCCTTCTAACGTTTTTTTTTCAACTAGTGCTTATTTCGTGAATGGTAACACTTAGCTCATGTCTGATTTGACAGATAATTAGTTTTATCCTTCCGCTGAACGAATATGGTCCGTATGTTCGTTATCTTGTGAAAAAAGTGAAAGAAACTGGCATCCTCATCGATAAACCAAAGCGTGAAAAGCCAAAAACAGTGCGAACACCCGAGAATATTGCTGCTGTGGCAGAAAGAGTGCGTGAAGCGCCATCAACATCAATTCACCGTCGTTTTCAACAATTGAACATTTCGGAGACATCATTGAGACGAATTTTGCATTAAGACCTTGGTATGACGCCATACAAAGTCCAATTGGTTCAGGAGTTCAAAAAAAAAAAGTTATTTGGCGGACCCTTTATTTTGTGAGTGTAGGGATGATCAGTTGAATGCAAAATATTCAATGCCGGCGCCATTCAATGATTTTGCACAGGTTTTCTTGTTATACTTCTTTTTTATTTTATTTAGTTTTCCAAATTTTTAAAAATGTATATTTTCATTATATTTTATCTCATAAACAGCTGATTAATGTTTACGTAATTTGCTGCAAAAAAATATAATTTTCTGCAAATAGGGGAAAACCACATCTCTGTATTTTGTATTTCTGCACAAATAGTTAGATTTCGATTAGATTTCACTGAAATCTTAACCAAATTTCAGTTTGTATGGGAAATCTGCTTGAAATCCAAAATTTGTATTAGATTTCAGTCGAAATCTATTGAAATTCAATTTTAAGTGGATTTGGTCCCTAATGTAAATTCGCTATAATTCAAAAAATATTTTTGCAAGATTTTGGTTTTCATCGGAAAATTATTCCGAGACCATCCAAGTACATAAAATAGAAAAACATTTTTATTGTATGCACTTTAGGGTTAGAGCTTCTTCCGACAAAGCGTTGATGTTAAACTTTTTCTTTAAAATTTGTTTAAAAGGTCAGCATCAATATTCCATTTCTTTAGTCTTTATAGTTCTTCGAAAGATGTTCATTCTCTTACATTAAGGGTTTTCCTTAATACGATTCTAATGATCTTGTTTTGTTTAAAGACCCCTAGTGGTTTCTTGAGTACTGCTAAAAATTGACCATTGTATGACACTTTTTTTAAGCGCCAAAAAAATATCGATGACAAAAGTATATCGCAAAACAATAAAATTTATCTTAACATTGTTAAGGCGTGAATCTATATCAAGAAAATGTACTTACGAAAACAATACAAAATCTTCTTTAAAATCTAAGCCGCAAAAATTTCAAGAACTACCACAGTAGTTCGTCAAATAATACGAAAACAATTGAAGTCATTGTTATTTTGAGGTACAAAACAATAGTGGACAAAGCTAGAGGTAGGAACAATCAGCATTTTAAGAGCATTTCTTTAGTATTAATCGGTGACAGTTCATTGTACATTTGGCAGTTTTGTGGGTGGAGGCGATATAGAAAATAGTATTAGGGTTTAGGAAATACATTTTTAAAGTATAGACATTTCAAAACGTACTTTGAAATTTTTCAGTTTAACAATGGTCAGCTGATTTTTATTCTGTCGTTTTTGGAAAATCATCAAGTTAATTAAATTTCTTAAGATTATTGTTAAGAGGAGTGAGTGAGTGACATTTAAAAAAATAGTTTTTGAAAATCATCTTGTTATACAAGAATATTTTCTTAATTTTTCAAGAAACGCGTGCTTTATATATAAATTGTGTATATTGTGGTTTTATATACAGATCTTTTAACAAGGACTCTTCCACTCTCATTGGTTGTTAAAGTCAAGGTGTATTTTTTGTTAACGTTTACATAAACATAGGCACGTACAAATATACGTTATATAAACCAACCCTTGTTGTATGTTGTTAAAGGACTTTTTCAACAACAAAATATATTCCTGTTTGTTAACAATTAATCTAGAAAAATTAAAATTGCATTAATCATTCAACAAACTCTATAAAACCTTTTATAAAAATATGTTAAGAATTTTCGTTAAGCTTTTCAATAGCTTCGATCTACTTAAATTTCCAGTTGGTCTACTTTAACTATGCCACATCATTTCGTTTACCACACCTATTGGTTTATTAAATGGTTAATATTTAAAGGAGTCAAACACTTCAATTTCATTAAAATTGGAGGTAAGTCGTTCTTTATTTGTACATATAATGCGTGTGCCAAAAAACATCTGCCGACCAGCGTTAAAAACATTTATATAAACAAAACTCATGAAAAACAGTGTCTGGCTTTACACAGGAACCATACATTTCATTTGATGATTATGGCTGCATTTAGTTCCTGTTTTCTTTTCTTTTTTTCCATTTGTATGCATTTTAAAAACCACTTTATAAGGAATTACATATCTATACTCCTTAAGGTGACAGTTATTGTTGAGGTTTCTAATAAGCTATAACCGCATCGAAAAGGTTTTTTATATTCGATTTTTTATTTTATTTTACAATGTTTTCCATTTGGCTTTTTTTTTTAATTTTATAAAATATTAGCGATTTTTGATTTTTGGCGTTTTTTTTCTAAATTTTGGCGACTTTATTTTAATTTATTAACCCTATTAAAAAAGTTAATATATGTACAAATGTGTTCATATGTGAACATATATGGTTGTGTATATAGACATTTATGTTTCATATATGGGCATTAGGGTGATTTTATAAAATCGATCTTCGATTTTTAGAGGTGCTCAGCTCTAAGATTGTGTCATTTAGTGTAAAAATGCTATTGTAAAAGTTTTAGCTCAATCGGACTATGCCTTCCCAACCCGAAACAGCCCTAAAGTTTAGAAAACGGAATACAAGGCGAAAAAGTCACTTTTTTTTTAGTTTTTCTCAAGTTTTTTAAATGTCGTAAAAGTTTTTACGCAAGATGGTAAATTAATCGAAATGAAGATACAATTATGTTTTCAAAAAGGTATAGAAACAAAAAATCTGTTAAAAACTAGCCCAGTAATAAATAATGCCCCAGACCACTAAGGTGGCAATTATTACTTGACTGAGAAATTCGAGCACACATTTTAAAAATTTTTGAAATTGATTACTGAAATATATTTTTTTACTTAAAAGACTCAAATTTGTGAGATGTGAAAGAAGTTTTTTTTTTTAGATGGCGTTAACCTGTCCTAATGTGATTTCAAAAACGGACAACATTTTTGGGGTGTTTTTCAAATCTCCAATTTCAAATTTTAAAAAAATTTCTTCAACAAAATCACAAAAATTGAGATTTGGACTCCAGTGACTTGTTTAAAACATGTTAGAGATCGAAAATAAAAAATTTTAAAAATATCCCCTGGCACACTTGGGTAGGGCAACGATTTAATTTTTGCAAATTTCGACGAAATTGTGTTTTTGGTAATTTTTGGCTTATTTGTTGTCATAAAATATTTAAAATCGACAATTCATTACTTTTGTACCGTTTGCTGTTTTTTTTTTATCATCATGACTTAAGGTTGAAAACAAAAAAATGTTGGGCATCATTAACACATGTGGACCAGAGGCCCCAAGAGACCCCACACTTATATATTTCAATTTACAAAAAACGTTAAAGATTTTCTTACTACTTTTGAATTTTAAAAACTTGATGTAAAATATAATAACACAATATTTGAAGATTCTGTGCCAACAGTTTTGGACCCTTGCCGAGCCGCATTAAGGTCAAAGAAGCTACTGCGAGAATTTATATATATTTGAACAAAAAGTATTTAAATTCTTTTTTTTTACAAACCTGGCTAAAACCATTACTTTAATCATTTAACATATATTTTGGACTAAATTAACCCTTAGATGCTCTTGGTGTCAAAAAGACCATAGTTGAAAAAACTTTAAAATATGTTGTGTTCAGGTGGTAATGGAATGTCGTCGGCTGTACCCTGATACTTCCAAAAGTACCCTTAGTCTATCCTTGTCTGATAAGTGATATCGCAAGTACTAATATTACCTAAATATATATTAGTTTATCTTTTTATACGACTATTGAGTATGAATTTTTATTTAAATAAGTTTATTTTGAAATATGAATTCTGAAACTTGTCATATCTTTTTGTTTAATATTGTAACAGTTCATGCGAAATACCGAAAAAAGACTTTACATAATAAAAATATTTTGTTAATTTCTTGTTTTTCTATGTACAGCTAAACCTCGATTATTCGGGGGTCTATTAACCGGGTACATCTTTTAACCGCCATGCTGGTGGTTTGATTTATACCTCTATTAACCGTGCTTCACCTCTATTATCCGTGCAGCACACATATTTATTTGCTTGTTTTTTTCTTTTCACCTACATACGAAGGGTTAAAATTCGGAAAAATATATAACTTCTATTAACCGTGTTTTCGATTATCCGTGCTGAGTCCGGTCCCCTTAGTCCGGATAATCGATGTTCAACTGTATTATAATAAATTCAATGCGAAGTTTTTCTGTTGTTTTTAATATTATTATGCTTGTGTTAACATACCACAACATATTTTTAAAGTTTTTTCATCTGTGGGTATTTTTGATACCAAGATCATCTAAGGGTTAATTTAGTCCAAAATATATGTTAAATGATTAAAGTACTGCTTTTAGCCAGGTTTGTAAAAAAAAAGAATTTAAATACTTTTTGTTCAAATATATATAATTTCTCGCAGTATCTTCTTTGACCTTAATGCGGCTCGGCAAGGGTTAACGTTGTTTAATATGTCCAAAACTTTTGGCACAGAATCTTCAAATATTGTGTTATTATATTTTACATCACGTTTATTAAAATTCAAAAGTAGTAAGAAAATATTCAACGTTTTTTGTAAATTGAAATACAAAAAGAAAGAAATAGTAAGAAATCTCTGGTCCACATGGGTTAATAATGTCCAAATTTTTTTTGTTTTCAACCTTAAGTCATGATGATAAAAAAAACAACAAGCGGTACAAAATAAGCTAATTTTCGATTTTAAATATTTTATGACAACAAATAAGCCAAAAATTACCAAAAAACACAATTTCCTCGAACATGTTCTCTAACATGTTTTAAACAAGTCACTGGAGTCCAAATCTCAGTTTTTGCAATTTTGTTGAAGAAATTTTTTTAAAATTTGAAATTGGAGATTTGAAAAACACCCCAAAAATGTTGTCCGTTTTTGACATCACATTAGGAAAAAAAACTTCTTCCACATCTCACAAATTTGAGTATTTCAAGTAAAAAAATATATTTCAGTAGTCAATTTCAAAAATTTTTAAAATGTGTGCTCGAATTTCTCGGTTAAGTAATAATTGCCACCTTAGTGGTCTGGGGCATTATTTATTACTGGGCTAGTTTTTAACCCATTTTGTGTTTTATACCTTTTTGAAAACATAATTGTATCTTCATTTCGATTAATTTACCTTCTTGAGTAAAAACTGTTACGACTTTTGCAAAATTTGACAAAAACTAAAAAAAGGTACTTTTTCGCCTTGTATTCCGTTTTCTAAACTTTCTGTTTCAGGTCGGGAAGGCATAGTCCGATTGAGCTAAAACTTTTGCAATAGCATTTTTTACACTAAGTGATACAATCCTAGACCTGAGCACCTTCAAATTTCAAAAAAAAAAAATTGCCCATATACGCTAAAACCACTCTAATGGGCATATATGGAACTGTATGTGATCCCATATATGCAAATGGTATATGTGATTTAAGATTTGCAAAAGGTGCTCATATATGGAAATGTATTGAAGTATATGTTATTTCATATTCGTTAAAGAGGCAAATATGGATATTCAACTACTTTTTCGAAATTTCCCATTTTTAATTCTTGTCAAAAAAAAATATATTTTCCGTCTAATTTCGACCCATAGGTCCAAAATTACTGAACCGATTTAAAAACAGCATCCAGAAGATATATTGCACATTTAATAATATTTGTTTTAAAATTCGGCTGACGAAGTTTTCTTGATCCTAAAACGAGAAATTGGTAAAACAGTCAATTAACTTAAATATTTAAGTTTAAAAAAAAAATATATTTCAAAAACTACTTCATGAATTATAATAATTACCCTGATTACACAGCGCAACAGTGAAAGAAATGCACAGACTCGACAATATAGGTTCGATTGTACTACCAAAGTTTAGTAAAACCCTGTACTCGGTTTGGAAAGTTTGACTACCAAAAGGCGTCCTCAGTTTTTGGCCAACAGCTAATTCAGAATTGATGATATTGCTTAACTATATTTAGCAATAATGTAGTTAAGAGTCTACTGAACAAATTTTATGAACATTTTATGTGCATAAAATCATTTTTTCCTGCCCTTTTTTGAAAAAATATAGAGGAAAATTTTTTTTTTTTGCTTTTTTCAGCATAACTTACAGGGACTCAATAATTATTCACTAACAATATATGACAAAATTGTAGCCATTGTCAATCTGAACAACTTTTGTGAACATATCAATAGAATCTGAATGTGTCTAGGCAACCGAAATTGCTTACAAAGACCACCGTCTACCTTATAAATAGTAGTTTTTGACTAGACTGCTGCATTTTTGTTTACTTTTTTTGTTTTCACACATTCAGATTTTAGCGACATTTTAAATTTTAATTAAGAAAGCTTCCTTGTTAGTGTCGCCTTATTGTATGAAATTATTAAAATTGTGTTCATAACATTGAGTCCTTTTTTTGAGTCGATCATCGTTATCCTAAAATATAGGGGAGATTTATTTTGATGTTGAGCTGTGTTTGTATTTTTTTTTTTTTCGTTGTTACTCATTATTTGTTACACAAAATGCATCTGTTTTGTGTGTAGTTTGTGTCTGTATGTATAGAAATGGCTCCTTGAAAAGGAAAAAAAGGTGCTTTTGCTGCTGCTTCTTTTATTTTCCACTATTTAATAGCCAGGAATAGTTTGGCTATACGATTTTTTATTTTTATTATTGTTGCTACGATGTAAATGTTGAATGGTCTTTGGTTACATTTTAAATGTTGTTGTGTTAATATTGTGCTCATCATTAATTTCCATTATAAAATGCACCTGAAATTATTTTGTGTCGGTTTAAATATTTTCTAGTTGGTATTCTTTTAGATCTTCATACATAGTAGTTCTAAATACTTAATGAAAAATTCTTGGAATTTGCTCTGTGTTGCTTTAACATGTTGTTAAGTAATAAAACATAATTTTTGTGAAGAAAAAAAAATGGAGTGGTTTTTAATGCAAAGCATTTACATTTAAAACAAACTATGCTTTAAATGTTTAAAGTTATCTTTTAAAAATATTAGGATAAATAATGTTATTAATACTTTAATGAAACCGACTAATTAAAATGAAGTCCCTTCGACATAGAGAATTTTTGTGGACGAAAACCAATGATAATTTTCATTGCAACAATGACATTTTTTGACAAAATAAGTGCACGTTTTTTAAAAATCCATTAAAAGCTTTATACTTTTTATGATTTTTAAATACATTAAATAAAATTAAGAATTTAAAAAAATATGTTTTGAATTGTCTCTGCCGGGTCTGGATCTCATATCCTCCTGCTTACAATAAGGAAGTAATCGTTTATGTGTGAATGTTTTAATACAAACGAAAAACGAAATAGAACAAATCTAACAATACAACAACATAAAAAATATAAACCAAAAACGCACTACACCAACAAAATATAGTTGAAGTGCAGTACTGGTCATAGCAAGTGCAAAAACAGTTCCATAATAAGTTCTGGTGTACCAGTCCCGCGATATGTCCTTTAAAGAAAATTGATTTTACATTGCCCCCATTGAATACGTTCAAGTTTTATTCCATAAATCAAATATGTATAATATTATAAAGCATTTATATATTAGATTAGATTAGATCAGATTAGAAGGCACTATGCACCGCGACCAATGCAGGTCTTTTGTGCTGCCTAAAGTTACATACAGATTCAAGCTACCTATAAAGCCAATTATCCTATTAGGCAAAATGTTCGCGATGTCGGAAGGCGAAATGAAGCGATCACCTAGAAACCTAAGTCTCCTATCACAAAGCCTGGGACATTCGCAGAGAACATGCTCCGAGGTCTCAGACAAAATCTCACAAAACCTGCACATATCCGTGTCCGATTGACCCTTCTTGTGCAGATGGTATCTGCGATTACAATGTCCAGTTAAATACGACGCCAGGGTCCTCAAACCCCCCTTTCAAGCGACAAGAGTCGCCTCGACCCCCTACTGGAAAAAGAGATCAAAATCTTAGCCTGGCGCTGACCAGGAGAGTTTTCCCAGTAACCAGAGAATTCAGACTCTCTCCTTTCAATAACATACCCCGCAGGTATTCTACAGAATGGTTCAGGACCAATAAAGGGCCTTCGGACCCCGCGGTTGGCAAGACAATCTGCCCTCTCGTTGCCCTCATGACCAGGAATCCACCCCAAGGTTAGAGAGTTGCCCCTACCGAGCCTATTGAGAGTCTGAATGCATTCCGTGAAAAACCCAGACGACACCTTATAAGCCATTAAGGCCTTCAGTGCAGACTGACTGTCAGAAAGAATGTAGATGCGAGATCTGAGCGTTCCCCTTCGCAGGCATTCTATAACTAATTAAATCTTAAAAAAAAATTAAATGGTACCTCACGTGCTATACCTTTTATTAATAGTTTTTTGGAATTTGAAAAGTAAATACAAATAATTTTTAAAAAATACTTGTTCAGCTGTGGTACAAATGTGATATAAAAAAAATATTAAAACATTACATTTAAAACAGTGCTGTTAAGTGGTATATCTCCTTTTAATCGGTCAGGGAACCAGTTCCTTAAATATAATTGACATGATGAAGACCACAGCAATATACTAGTTCCACAATAGGTCCTGTTTTTACCAGTCCCGAAATATGTCCTTTAAGGGCACTTGACTCCTCATTGCCCTTTGGGTCGTTTGTACTAAAACATTCGCACATAAACGATTACTTGCTTGTTTGCCAGCTACTACGCACAAGCAGAATTGGTTGAGGCGGTAGTGCGCTTGCTTTTTAAGCAGGAGGTTGTGCGATAAAGCCCAATCGGAGGCAATTAAAAAAAAAATTAAATTCTTAATTTTTATTAAATATATTTAAAAATAAATTTTAGGCATATTACCTAAAAAGCATTAGGTCACCTGCAATGGCCACGCTAGCTAATATGTTTGATTTGTTTTATTTTTGTAAATATACGGAGGTTGAAAGCTCGTTATAAATTCAAAATAACATAAAAATAATCTCGATGTATATAAAAACAAAAAACTAATATAACTGTAAAAATATGTTTATTTAATTGTCCAGAACTCAGAACAACCAAATGATATTAAGATACTTCTTAATTTATTGATGAAGGCTGCACAACGAAATTCCAATACTATAACTTTTTTTGAAAATCGTATGCTCCTAGTAATTAGGATGCTAAAGAAGATGTAATTAGGGTACTAAAGAAAAATCGTTATTACCTCCCAGTAAAATAGTAAAATGCAAATAACTGGTTGCAGAACGACTTATACTGTATTATAACAGGTTCTAATTTCTGTTCTGCAACTGGTTCTTTTATATGGAGTTTGTCCTATTTGCAATAGGTTCTTTGCCACCAAACAACAACAGGTTGCTTTAGAACCGGTGCTAGAACCAGTTATAGAACTAGTTCTGGGACATTGCTACCTTACACTTCAATTCCCACGAACCTGTTCTAGAATCGGTTCAATGTAACCGGTGGTAAAAGAAGTTGTTCTAGAACAGGTTCAGAGGTAATCTGTTCCAAAAAATTCACTCGTCAAATGACCTAGTGAAGGTTGTAAGTCTAGCTGAGTGTATTACAAACCCGGTTTGAGAATTTGCAATATTCCCTCAAGTTTTCCAGATAACGCTAAAGGAGTATTTTTTGCTACTGGGCCATTTAAGCATTTGCTATTCATCATTTATAAATAAAATTACCGGTATTTAAAATAAAATTAATTTCTTAAAATATATACTTTCTTTATATTGTTTTTAATATAAATAAATATGTAGAGATTTGTTTTTAATAATTTCTCAACTTTTACGAACGTTTTTTTCGAATCTACTTTTAACACAACAATATTAAAGTTAATGTCTTCCTGAGTAAAGCCTTCATTTGTTAAAATCAAATGAAAATTGAAAATTCGTTATGGTACTTTTCGTCAAAGTTGTGGTACTTTTTCTAAATATACAAAATTTACATAAGTTTGCATTAGAAAAAATACAATTCGCTCTGTATGTCGAAAAAGTACCATAACCTTTTCAATCTTCAGCCGATTTTAACAAAATAAAGTACATCTTACTCAGGAAAACAATAGCTTTAAGAATTTTGTTGTTTAAAAAGAAGTATCAAAAAAAGCCTCGTAGAAGTTGAAAAGTTGTAAAAACATTTAAATTACTATATATATACTCGTATGTATATAGAACAAGAACCACAAGTTTGTTAGTTTTCAACCGATTTTAATCATTTTACTTAGGAAAGCACTAACTTTAAGAATATTGTTGCTTTAAAATATATTTCGAAAAAGCCTTGTAGATGTTAAAGAAGTTGAAAAGAAAACTGCAAATATTGTCAGTCTTTAACCGATTTTTACAAATGAAGGCTCATTTTACTTAGAAAAACACAAAAACGACACTTTTCTTCTTATTATAGCTCGAATTCCTGAGAGTGAGTCGGAGAGTGATTCTAAGACCAGATTTGGATTCAGCATACCTTATACATTTAGAAAAGTATACTTCAGTTCTAGTGTCAAATATGTTTCGGTCATAAGCTTTAGGTGTATGTATATTTCTCCACTTATGTTATTAATTAAAATTACTATAATGTATGATTACAATTCAATTAAAATTTGTACCACTTAATTAGTCCATTTCAATTTAAAACTGATTGATTTATGTCCACCAAATTATTCAACGACCACACATAATAAATATCTTAATGCTAAAATGTCAATTTAAAAACATTAGCACAAGCTATAATGTGATTTACTATCCGTATCCCCAAAATTGACACATACTACAATAGCTACCACAAAAAAACACAAGGCTTTAATGTTGTCGATGACAGATCTGGGAAGCAAACAAAAAAAACTTTTCAAGCGCTTTGTTTGATGTTAGACAAGCGAAAGACAACAATTAAAATGCTTTAGCAAAGGAAATATAAAGGAATTCTAGATAAATATTGACCAAAAAAAAAAAATAATTTCAAATTCAAAGACATAAATCAAGTGTCTGGCAATTTTGAAAATACATATAATGTATTGATTTAACAAAACCATTCACATGCGGTCTAGAATAAGGTATTGACAAAAAAAAAACTGCTCCACAAAAAGTTAGTATAGGGGTTGAAAACTCAATAGCGGCGTTCACTATTCTTAGCGAATTATCCTTGCAGATATTGTATTAATGCTATAGTATGCCAGACCTCAACAACAAAATACATGAAATTAAAATATGCTAGACTTTTATTTATATGCAAGACTAAAACCTATTGCTTATTTTGGTCTTGCAAACTTACACTACCTATTTCATTTCTCATGTTTCAGTTATTTCTCATGTAAAAAAAAATTAAAAAAGGCTTTACAAATTATAGAAAAAAGAATACGAAATACGAGAAAAAATAGAAATTAAAGATTTAATTTTATGTCTTCTTCAAAATTTAATTCATACAAAATGACAACAAAGTTAAAACTTCACTTCGCTACACTAATGCCGACTATTTTTAAAAAAAGTCGCAAGATCCCACTTGGAAATTGCTAGAAAAGCTGTTTTATTTTAGCGAAAATAACTAAGTTTGCAATAGGGAAACGCAGTAATAGTTAGGAAGAAAAATACTTAAAAAAAGAATAAAAATAACACAAAATAAAAAAGACGCTCACGCTTTGTAGCATAAAGTCCTAGCATGTATGCTACCCTGGCATATATGCTATCGAGAGTGAATACCGCATATATTATCGATTTCAGAAAAACCTATTTTAAAGAAAATCCGTAGACAAATTTAAAAGTTATGGCTACACTGGCCTGGACATTTTTGTGAGAGGTCAAGATCGTACGACTAAAACATATTTTTTTAACGGCTTGAGGTCCGCTGGATCTGAATCTGTCTTGAATTTTCTCCATCGCATCAGGTTTTCGATCAAAAATACATATCTTAACATGAAGTTTGGAAAAACCTGGTTTTGAGCTATATTCGGGACGTTATAACATCGCGTTCTATCACTTTTTCATAAAATTTGTTAACTCATCTGAAATTCCTCCCTATTGTTTTCAAAACTCAGGATTAAACTTTCCCATATCTTATCAGGTTTTCGAGAATTCTGAATATAAAATTTGGAAAACCCCAGTTTTTTGCTACGAGTATATTCGGGAACATCGCGGCTTATGACTTTTGCACATAATTTGTTATGGCTTCTGAAATTCCTCCCTATTGTTTTCAAAACTAAATTTTAATTTTTCTAATATATTATTTCATTCCGGAACAATAGTCAGTTGAAATTTTTTAATTTAGTATTTTCGCTATAAATACAGCGGGATATTTTTCAAAGAAGAAATAAGATCTCAGAAATGTTAAACCTGGATTTTGAAAACAACAGGGAGACATTTCAGATTATATCTTATCTTATTTCTTCTTTCAGAAATAGCCCGTTGTATTTATAGCAAACATACTAAATTAACCCTTTCACTACCGACTTTTTTTGGTTATATTTCTGTTTGGCCTTCAGATTCTTGTTAGGGGTCCTTAAATTAAAAATAAAAAGGTTTACATTGCCCCCTCCCCTTCATACCGACGACAATCGAATTTTTGGAAATTCTCAGAACAATTTTACCGCTAAAACATTCGAATAACCAAAAAAGCTTGATTTGGTTTAGTTCTGGTCTTTAGATGAAGCTACATTGCTAATTTCAAGATTCCAGCATTCTTAGTTTACGAGAAAGTCAAATATCGCAACTATATTGCTGGCGACTATGATATATATTCATATGATGAATTTTTGCAATTACCAATATCCTAATGAACATATTTAAACAAAAATATAAGGCTTTGCAGCATTATCAACATTTTTATATTTATTTAAAAATGTGTACAATGTAGTGTACATGGGTAGTGAAAGGGTTAAACAATTTCAACTGATGATTTTTATAACTTATAACGTCCCGGATATGGCAAAAAAACCTCAATTTTCTAAGTGTTATGTAAAGATATCTCAAAAATATGATGAGATGGAGAAATTCTGAGGTCAGATTCGGCTTCAGCGGAAATCAAGAAATATATCTCTTAGTCCTGTGGCCTTGACCTCTCTAAAATGATGTAGGCCAGTGTAGTCATAACTTTTAAATTTGTCTACAGATTTATTTTAAAATAGTGAAATCGTAAATATAGTATTTTCAACCCATATACCCACTTTTTGTTCATTATTGTTTTTTTATCAGTACCTAATTCTAGACCATATGTGCATTGGTTTACGTTAGGAAATATAAATTTCAGGCATTGTTGTTAGAGACTTATGGATAATTTAATAAAGTTTTCATAACAAAAAATAAAATTAATGTTTTTGAACGATAAACAATAAACCAACATCTTGGTTAAACTAACCATTCAAATAATTTCAATCACCTGAGGTTACAAATATTTCACACCTAATGTTAACACCTCTTTAAGTTGTAACCCAAAAACAAACGCATTTTGTGGCATAAACCCACGCATAATCAAATATACCCAGTATAAAAATAGACATGACAATAGACATGTCATTATTTCTGGCAATACCAGTAATAGCACCAGCTTACTCTCTTCATTACTTTAACACTAATAATAAGGTAGTTAATAAGTAGTTAGTTTTCACAGTATTTCAATGCAAAAAATAATGGGTTACCCATAAGTACTTATTTTTATCATAATTTTTAGCATAAAGTAATGATCTAAATTTTGTTTTAAAATCTATTTTTAAACTCATTATTTTTTTCGTTTCTAGTATGTGCATATATATCAACTTATTTTTGATTTTTTGTAAGCTGAAAGGTGCCAACATTTCGGGCAAACAAGTCATTTATGTTTTTATCTATCAAATATAATATGTCGAGATAGCTTAGATAGTAGACCGGTTGACTGACAATCCCGTGTGGACGCATTTATTATATTAGTTTCATACTCATTAATTTTGTCCGTACTGGTAAGCATTTAAGTAACCACATGTTGTTGTTTTTGTAAGGTGTTTAGCAATGATATGTAAATATTTTGCGTGACATTCCCATATAAAAGTAATGAGACTTGTAAGCACTTGCCATTACCAAATATGTACTTATATAAGCACTTATATGGTAATGATTTTCTACACTGGGTAGTTATTTTGACAAGAAATTATTCTTATGCGAATATCCTTAACATATACAGTGGAACCTCCCATTATAGCACTATATTAAATCTTTGTAACCGATAAGTTTTTTAGTACCATACTCATAGAAAACTCGTAGAAATAAAAAAACATAAAAAATAAGTTTGAAATGACCTTACAAAAAACTACTAAAATTAGGAACAACTAATTCTTTTACATTTACAAAATTTGGGTTATATTTTATTACACTGAGGGAATTATCTGCATGATATCAATGCAATTTTTCATTATATCTATGAAATTTTTCATTAAATTTTACGAAACCTTTTATTTCATTTATTTAAAATTTCATACGCCTAATGATGAATTCCATTAGAAATTTTTATTCACTTTGTGAAGAAAGCTGCTATAGTTTAGACAACAATTTCATTAACATTTTTCGAAGAAATTTCTCTCTGGGTACCTTAAATTAAGTTTAATACAAATATGAATATAGTTAGCTAAAATCAAAAGATATACCTGCTTATAAATTGTAGACTTCTGATTTCAGAAGGTACATTTATTCGCATAAAAGAAAAACTTTAAAAATATTTTTTTTTGTAAATTTGTTTTGGTGAAGAAATATTTAACAAATTTTTTGTTGATTTTTGAAGATTAACTTTTTATTTTCAGTTATCTAACATTTCCATCAAATATAACGTATATTTTTAGATGCAAGGGATTTATTTTTGCTATTTATATCTAACTAATATTTCGCAAAAATAAAAAAAAATCCGTTAATGGGTGATTTCTATAAAATTATGCTTTTTTTCTAAAGAATAGAATTTAAAAAGTTTAAGGGGGGACATTACATTCGCGGCAGAGAAAGCAGACCTTTTTTTAAAAATTCATAAATCAGTCAAAAACAAACATTTTTTCCAAAAAGTTGGAGTGAAAAAAAATTCAAAAAAATATATTTTTCACTCCAACATGGTTTTATAGAGATCCATACTGACGGCAGAGAAAAAAAACGGGGCCTCGTGGTTGCAGCGCTGGAAGTCGTAAAAATTGTCCGATCTGGAAAAAAAATTACTTTTTTAAATCTTAACAAATTAGTTGTCGTATGACACGAGCATTTTTTTAAATTTTTTTTAATTTTTGGTGATGTTCCAAATTTAAAAGCTATTTAAGCTACTTTAAAAATTCATAACAAATAGAAAAAAAATTTTAAAAAAAAACTCGTGTCATACTATAGCGAATCAAGTTTAAAAAAATACAAAAAAAAAAAAAATTTCGTCAAAAAATTAACCCGCTAGTGCCGCAACCAGTACGAAAACCATGGTTTCGAGATAAACGCGTTCAAAGTTTGATGTAATGTAAAGTTTAATATACCAGCTGCCGTACGTAGGTAGAGCGAAAATTAAAAATGCGCTCTCACTAATCCGGCTGTAACTTTTGAACCCATAGGAATTTTTCAATGAAATTTTTCTTCTTGGAATCTTAAGAATATTTACTAAAATACAAAATTATAAAAAAAAATTTCAAAAAACGGCCAATGTCATGCCCCCCCTCAATATTTAGCAACTTATTTTACCAACAGAAGTGATATGAAGTCAGTTACATTTAAATGCTAATGAAAGAAAACATATCGGTCGATGTCCTCGGAAATATACAACTTTTTAAATATACCTAGTAATTACTTTTGTACGGACTTTAGAGCAATTTTTCTCAATAGCATTTTAATTTTGTTTGACTTCTGATATCAGTTCCGCGTTCATAAAACCAAGCTAAAAGCTTTGAAACAATTTTTATAATATGTAATATTAATCTTTTTTATTAAAAAACTTTTTTTTTTTGATTTTTTCGCGAATTTTCATATTTAATTTAGCTGAAATACATTATACAAGTTGACGTTTTATTAAGAAAATAAAAAAATAAAAAGTTTTTCATATAGAGCAAAATTAACAATATAAAATACTTTGTTCAATTGACACATAAATTAACCACTGACGAGTCCCAGGAGGGGGACGAAACTGCGGCAGTCTGGTGTATCCCTTGTGTCCGTAAAATTTTTCAATAAAAATGTTTTCTTCTTCTTCTTCCTGTAAAGAGACTAACTAAAGAAAAATTCACAAAGTTAGGTCACCTTTTCGTTTTGGCTTGCTTTTTTTTAGAATTTTAGGTAATTTTCTAGATTCAAGCTTTTAAATACACTGAGAGAACTATCAGCAATGAATTTTCGCATTAGCTCTATGAATTGTCGCTGGAACTCGTACGCTGAAACTTTTCATTTGGGTAATACAGCTTTTCATAGAATTTAAAAAAAAATTTCATATTTTTTATTAAAATGTTAATACGCATAATGGAACAGTTTCATTAAATCTATGAAGCTTTTTAATAAAGTTAAAAACATTTTTCATTTGAATTGTGAAGAGAACTTCAGTAGTTTAGTGGAACTTCGTCCAAGGAATTCTCTCTGTGTAACGCCTTGAAATAGTACAAAATCTGGCATATATTATTTTTAGGAATTATTAAAGTGTCTTCAATAGAAACCGAACTCAATCATTCTAAAATAAAGTCTCCATAAATTAAATAAGATTCACCTTCTAAAAATATTTTTTTTTTAATAAATTACGACCTGCATTAATGCCATGACTTTATTAATTTCTATCAAACGCTTAAAAAATTTTTCAATTCGTGTTCTCAACTCAAACTTTTCTAAGTGAACTGCAATGCAACTTATTAAAATAGTGAGTAGCTTTAACCATATTTCTTGGACTCATATAATCTGAATATTTAAATTTGGATTTATATATTGTATCGCGGTATCCACAATATTCATATTTAGGCAAATATTTTTTTGAATTATATTATGTGTGACTTAGTTCTTCCTTAACATACAGAAATTGTTCATAATATATGTAAATCTATGGCTTTAACTTTTTTTTTATCTAAATTTACAATGAACAATTTCGATGATTCTTTTCTTCACCTAGTTTTTGCACGTTAGTTTTACACAAAGTCTTAAGAGGTATATAACATTTAAAGTGAAGATTCTAAGTATTATTTTAAGACTCTTAATATTAATTTACGAAATATTTAAATGTCAGCATTTCATAAAATTTAGTAGTAATCACATTTAATAGTAATCACCCGTTACTGTTTACAGTAAAATTTACAAGCACTTGTTGCTGTGTGCTTTTAGGAGGTTTTACTGTTCGTAAATCTTACCACTTAAAGAGACTCGTTGGTACCTTCTATATCCTCTAGCTTTGTGTAAATATCATGACTATCAAATAAATTTCCTATAATTCATTATTTAAATGCATGTAGATTTGTATGAATTCAAATTTTGCCCAAAAGCTGTGAACATAATTAACACTTTATTCATATGTAAACTAAAGAAGACGTTAAAACTTTCTGGTTTTTGTGAATTTCTAGAAAAAAGATTTCAATCAGTTGTACCACTCTTTATTTCTTTTCGAATGCAATACAATATTTGAAAATTGTAATTTTTATTTGGCCGCCTTAAGCATTTATTTAAAATTGCTGACAAACAAATATTTATATAGTTTTTGATTATGTTTATGTTATTTAATATGATCATTTGTTATAATTCAATGTTTCGCTGCAACAAATTGGATTAAGCTTATGTTTTGCCACTTCAAGTTTATGGTCCATAATAAATTTTAAATTCGATTGATAAAAAGTGGAGGTGTTGAAAGATATACAAAAGTATTGCAATACAGAATACAAAATATATGTATAATAAAAAATGTATTTAAAGAAAGAGATTTGAATTCGGTTATATCGAATATTTTGTATTGATATACAGTGCACTGAGAAAATTCTCTACATGATATTAATGACTTTTAGCATAGAAGCAGCGTAGATGCACTGAGACTCGTTCATTGAATATTTTCATTAAATTAATGTAGGTTTTCATAAAATTTCATAAAACTATCATTTAATAATCAGTTTTATAGGAATATATAATGTGGCATATAAAATGTGAGCAAACACATTTTTGCTGTCTCGAGATATTTTATTTAAAAGAAAAAAACATAATTTAAATCTTCTGAAACGTATTTAAATATTGCATAGATCTAAATATCTGCAAAAGTTTGGTTGAAAAAATTATTGCGGTTCTAAATTGCATGTGTTAAACAAAAACAAAAGACTTAAGAACAATACTTGTTATTACAAAATTAAATTGAATTGAAATAAGCAGTGATGTCAAGCAAAACTGCTTTAATACTATTCTCTATTAGAAACCCTTCTACATAATTACCATTATCCTTCAAAACAATTGCCAAAGTATAAATATATGAGAAATTTCAAAAAATTTCGATATCGCACTAAAGGGAATTTGGTCAAAATATTTGTTTGTTTTACCATTATGAAGTAGAGTATTTAAAAGTAGACTGGCACATATTTTTTTCACCCACCCCATTTACCGCTACTACGCAAGCGTTTAAACAACATTTTTATTTTATTTATTTTTTTAATTTGGGCATTCAAAAGTAAACATACTTAAAATAATACTTTTAACTTTTATAAAATTTATTTCAATTAGCAATAGCTCAAATAAATATGTTATCTCCAAAATTAACATTTCAAATACACATTTACATATTTTTTAATTACTTAATTGAAAATATTATTTTTTTTTAATTGAAATATTTTGGATTGCAACTGTATATATTTTTAGAGCAGTGGCGGATTCATACCAAACTCTTAGTAGTTAATAATTTTGTAAGATTTTCTCAAACTATTCTGTAAGCACTTTAAGCAAGATTAGATCAGAAGGCACTATGCACCGCGACCAAAGTAAGTCTTTTGTGCTGCCTCACGTTACCTACAGATTCAAGCTACCTATAAAGCCAATTATCCTATTAGGCAAAATGTTCGCTATGTCGGAAGGCGAAATGAAGCGATCACCTAGAAACCTAAGTCTCCTATCACAAAGCCTGGGACTTTAACCAAGGCTGGCAACTAAATTGAATTAAGTGAAATTCAGTAATCCACTTTTTTACCATTGAAATCGATTTTGCATAGTCCCCATAGTATTTATCAAGCTTTTCCTTGGTTTGATTGACGGTTTTTTTTTCGCAAAAAATAATGTTTTATGAGCACTCGAAATTCACTTTTTTCCATTAAAAAAAAAAAAAAACCACGAGGTTGTATGTTTTGAACAGCTGTTAAACGCAAAGTAAATGACGGAACTTGCTCAAAATTTGACAGTAGTATATTAACAGGTCGTACTTGATGGGGGCAGTGTTGTATTTCATATAACTACGATGGAAATTCGAAAAGTCACGGACTTATTGATCCGTCCTCGTAATTATAAAGCAGTTCAAACTTATTAAATTTTAAAATAAGTTGTTTTTGAACATGAAAATTTGAAGACCCAACTAACGTTAGTTCTGTTACGATTTATCCCTTTCACATACCCTTGTACACTACAGTGTACAAACATTGAAAAAAATATAAAAAATACTATAATGAAATAAAACTTTATATTTTTGTTTATATCTGTTCATTAGGATCAGGGCCGTAGCCAGGGAGTGGCACCAAAAAGGTTTGGAAAATTTAATATATATACTTATAGAAAACGTAAATGTTTTTAGAAAAAGGTTATAATTTTTTTTTTTTTTAAAGAAAAATGTTTACAGAATTAAGAGATTTTTTATTGTTTAAATTTTGCATAATTTTAAAAGTAAAAGGCTAACAGCTCTAACCCGTTTTTTTCAAGAAAACATTCTAGTTTTGTGAGGTCTGTGATTAGAAAAATAATAGGGAGTTAAAAATTTTAATTAAAATTAACTCTCAAAAATTGGGGTATGTTGAAAAATAAAACAAAAATGTAAACAAAGCAAAGAAGATTTTAAAATATTTGTAGCTTTTTTAGAAAAAGCGAAATAAATCAAATTATTTATGCAAGATTTATTAAAAAAAAATACTAATTTTGTAGTGAAAAAGTACCCAATTTACAATGTTTATTCATCAAACAATCTCAAAAGCCATAGAAAAACTATTTCTTTTCATGATTTTCTTCTACAACAAAATCTTAAAATTTTTAAAACTTTTATCTATAAAAAATTATTTAGGTTCTTTCTTAAAAATATTTGTTTTCAATAATTTTATACCAGAGAAATTCACAAAAATTTTAAGAATTTTTCTTCAGAAAAACTCAAGCTACCAGCTTTTTAACTCCTTTTTGCGCCTCTTGGCGGACAAAAGCGTTGGTTTTGTGTGCTTTTTTATGTAAAATAGAATCGGCTGGAAATGTTTGAAGTCTCACTTGGCAATTTAAAGACAAAACTATAAAATTAGCTTTTTTATCGCTTTTACATGCACCAGATAATAACACAGTGCACCAGTGAAAAAAATGCACGGACTCGACAGTATAGGTTCGATTTTACTACCAAAGGTTAGTAAAACCCTGTACTCGGTTTGGCCAGTTTGACTACCAATTTTTTTTTATGGACCTCAAAAGATTTTGGAAATCAGTGCATCAGCTAATTCAGACTTGATGATATTGCTTAACTATATTTGGCAATAATGTAGTGAAGAGTCTACTGAACAAATTGTATAAAAATTGTATGTGCATAAAATCACTTTTGCTTGCACTTTTATGAAAAAATATAGGAGAAATTTATTTTTTTTTTACGGTTTTAGCAAAACTAACAGGGACTCATAATTTTTCACTAACAACATATGACAAAATTGTAGCCATTGTAAATCTGAACATGTGTGTGAATTTAAATTCCATAGTTAAATTCCATTTTATTGAAATTCATCCAGGAATGAAAGCATTAGCAATTTTTTTCTCTCATTCTCAGTTAATTTTACCTTCAGCTGTTAAATTAAATGTTAAAAAAATAACAAAACATGAAAAAAAAAATATTAGTGTTTTGTCGTGTAAATGAGTTAAAATTGAAAATTTGTAATAAAGCAATTTAATCAGTGAAATAATGAATGATTGCGAGCAATAATAAAAGTAAATCTTTTTCACAAATGCATAAAAATTATTTAATTTTGAGAAGCTCATAATAAACTCAGTTAATTGCCATAAATTTAAAAACAAGAAGGGTAAAAAGTTGATAAAAAAATAAAGAATAGCTTTTATTTTTGCTAAAAATATAAGTTGAAAACCAACTTTTTTAAAAATAAAAAAATTTTAAGCATTTAAAAAATATTACTTTAACTTAAACTTTATAATTTGTAATTCTTTTCAGAACAATTAAACAATGAAGATGATTAACATAGAACTATGTTCATCAACGGTAAGTTTAAGACAATTATCGTTAACTTTATAAAAAAAAATTTAATTAGTTTAGTTGAAATTTTCATTATTTTTCATCCACAAAATTTTTCTCTGTTTACTTATTGTTCAAGCCTCATATAAAAACTGAAAAATTAATGAAAGTTATTTTAAAGAACTTTTTAACAAATTTTGTTTCACGACCATACACAGCCTATTTATGATGTTTTAGTTTGGAGAATTCTAAATTTTTAAATTTAAGGTCATAAAAGTGCTCCTAAACTAATACTATATACGCCGACTAATTTTTTTAGTGGGTAAAGTTTACCCAGTTTATTTATACAGTTTTGTAAAATCATAGCACAAGTCTAAAAAATGATTCATTACACTGTATTTCAGCAACACCGTACCCCTCTCAAAAATCCAGGAAAATTCTCAAAAACATTTTGGATCATAAATAGGTCATGTTTTTTTTGGGGAATTTGTCATAAAATGCCACTATTGCCACTTTTTTTAGAATCTATGCCATAATAAGACATTCTAGGAAAAATTTTGAGTTCATATTGTAAAGAAAACTTCTTTAGTTTAGTGGAAAAATTTCATTAATACTCATTCCAGGAATTCTCTCTGTGTAATTAATTACTATATAACTGCAAATTGCTCCATAACAGTTTTTTATTAGCTATATATTTTTGCACTTTTTCATCCCAAATTAACAATTTAAATTTTGTCAAAAAGTCATGAATGTTTTTTTTCGGTTGCCATAGACAATTTTGGTAAAATACAAAGCAATAATATTTAAAATATAGAAAACGTAATAATTATGTAGAATTCGGCTTGAATAACACATTTTCACCCTGAAATATGTTTGTTTGAAAAATGCATAAGAATTTCCAGTATTTTGCTTTATTATTGCAAGAACATTTATTGTAAGTGCATTTAAAGGCAAATATCTTACTGTTTATTGGACGTTATTTTTAATTTATAGTTTCAATTTATTATTTTTAATTTATCCTTTTGAATTTATTATTTTAAATCTGCTACTGAAACAATTTTTTTTTTTTTAAATAAATTATTTATATTTTAGAAAAGTTTAAAGAAATAAATAACAATGTTGAAAATAAAAGTTGAACAAAGTTGAAAAATGTACAAAAAAGTCGGAAAGAATTTCGTGAGTGTTAATGAAAAAACTTGCACAAAAACATTAATACACAGAGCGGTAAATCCTTTCACGACGTACATTGTTGCAAAACCGTATGATTTGTCAACACTACCACTAATTGTATATTGTGGCACAAAATATTCATACCACAGAAAAGAGACCAGTCCCTAGATTGTAAATGTTTGAAAACAGCATTTTTAAAAGCGCGGAATAATATCGTAATGAAAGAAACCCGCTTATGATATGACAACTTGGCTATAAAACTTATCCGAGGTCGACATCCCATAAATAAACAAATATATGAACTATTTATTTTTGGAATTTTTTTAATCCCAAATTTTTTATACATTTTTGACGAATTAAAATTACACAGGACAATACCTGTAGTAATATTTTAGTAGAGGTTGGGTCCAGAAACCTTAAAATGTTCCCTCTAATGCACTCGTTATCTTTTGCGGTTTAAATATCTAAACAAATGTATATCCAAGGTAAAGGGTGACTACATGAAACTCCTTGTACATTTTTTTAATCGGGTAATTATACCTTATAAGCATAACAAATATGAGGGCGGATCAACAAGTCCGTGACTCTTCGAACTTCCCTCGTAGTTATATGAAATGCAACACTGCTCCCATCAAGTACCACCTGTTAGTAGACTATTGTCAAATTTTGAGCAAGTTCCTTCGTTTACTTTGCGTTTAACAGCTGTTCAAAACATATAACCTCGTGGATTTTTTTTAAAAATGGAAAAAGTGAATTTCGAGTGCTTGATAAATACTATGGGGACCCTGCATCATTGATTTCAATGATCAAAAAAGTGGTTTACTGACTTTCGTTGTGGTCGTACAAGTACAAATGACGCTGAACGTTCTGGACGGCCAATTGAGGTCAATACACCCGAAAATGTCGAAAAAATACACGAAATGGCGTTGGACGATCCAAGAGTAAAAGTGCGAGAGATTGTCGATTAGGCATTTCATATGGCAGTGTGGTTTCGACTTTTAATGATCATTTGGGTTTAAGAAAGCTGTCTTCATGATGGGTGCCGTGTTTGCTCTCAATTGACCATAAACGTAATCGTGTGACAACTTCAAAGGATTGTTTGGAGTTGTTTAACAGCAATTCGAATGAGTTTTTGCTGTGTTTTGTAACTGTGGATGAAACATGGATCCATTACAACAATACGGAGACCAAGCAGCAGTCTAAACAATGCGTTTCTCCGGGTGAACCGGCTCCGAAGAAGGCCAAGGTAAGTTTGTCGGCCAATAAGGTGATGGCAACAGTTTTTTTGGGATGCACGCGGGATAATCCACATCGATTACCTTCAAAAGGGAAAAACAATAAACGGCCAATATTATGCCAATTTATTGGACCGATTAACGAGTCTTTAAAAAAAAATACGAGACCATATGGCCAAGAAAAAAGTTATTTTCATCAAGATAATGCACGGGTGCACACGTGTGCAGTCTCAATAGCAAAATTCCATGAATTGGGCTACAAATTTGTACCTTATCTGCCATATTCTCCGGATTTAGCCAACAGTGACTATTTCCTATTTCCAAACCTAAATAAATGGATCGGTGGAAAGAGATTTAGCTCCAACGATGAAATTATTGATCAAAAAAATTCCTATTTTTTGGACCTCGAAAAAACCTATTTTTTTGAAAGGATACAAAAATTTGAGAAACGTTGGACTAAGTGTATTGAGCTAAAAGGAGATTATGTTGAAAAATATTTTTTTTTTGCAAAAAAAAAAACTGTGTTTCATTCAAAAAGTCGCGGACTTGTTGATCTGCCGTCGTATTAATGATGTTCGACCATATATAATAATAATATCTCAAACAAAATAGTATAATAATTATATCTTCCCGAGTAAAAGCGTTTACATATAATCATGCGTTATTTTATATAAATATGTAAGTTATTGCATGTGTTGTATGTGAACATATATATGTTTATGTATGTTTATATTTCAACATTTTGTCCTAGAAATTTTTTCATACAATGCCACATACAATTGCATCTTATCGACCAATACATATACAATTATGTATGGTTAATCCAATTATGTAAGAATACAAGTATTATTAGATATAACACAAATCAAAATTATATATAATAACATGTAGTGTAATATTCCAAAAAATTTAGTTCATTTTGGATAAAATGACATCTTGACCTATTAATATTTAAATATCGTTACATACCAGAAAAATTACATCTTCTTTTGTATAAATCTATATATGGTCGCATTAAAATGCTGATGGATGTACGAGGTCGGTTCAATAAGTCCGTGACTTTTTGAATGAAACACAGTTTTTTTTTGAAAAAATAAAAAATATTTTTCAACATAATCTCCTTTTAGTTCAATACACTTAGTCCAACATTTCTCCAATTTTTGTATCCCTTCCAAAAAATAGGATTTTTCTATGTCCATAAAATAGACATTTCTTGGCCATATGGGGTCGTTTTAATTTTAATACTCGCTAAAGTGCCCAATAAGTTGTAATAATATTAGCCCTTTATTGTTTTTCCCTTTTGAAGGTAATCGATGTGGATTATCCCGCGTGACCTTATTGTTGCCATGACCTTATTGGCCACTATTACGTTTATGGTCAATTGTGAGCAAACGCGGTACCCCATCTTGCATACAGCTTTATTAAACCCAACTGATCATTTAAAATCGAAACCACACTCCCATATGAAATGCTTATGGCATGAACAATCTCACGCACTTTTACTCTTCGATCGGCCAACACCATATCGTAGATTTTTACGATATTTTCAGGTGTATTGACCTCAATTGGCCGTCCAGAACGTTCAACGTCATTTGTACTTGTGCGACCACAACGAAAGTCATTAAACCACTTTTTTACCATTCAAATCGATGGAGCAGAGTTCCCACAGTATTTATCAAGCTTTCAAATGGTTTGATTGACGGTTTTTTTTTCGCAAAAAATAATGTGTAATGAGCACTCAAAATTCACTTTTTTCCATTTTTAAAAAAATCCACGAGGTTGTATGTTTTGAAGAGCTGTTAATCGCAAAGTAAATAACGGAACTTGCTCAAAATTTGAGCGTAGTCTATTAACAGGTGATACTTGATGGGAGCAGTGTTGCATTTCATATAACTACGCGGGAAGTTCGAAAAGTCACGCATTTATTGATCCGCCCTCGTATATTAGGCTGTCCCGAATTTTATTTTTTTTTTTGGAATTTCATCACGTTCTCAAACGATAGGTAGTGTTGAGCTGTTTATAGATAAAAAACAAAAATTATTTTGAAGGTACCTATTGTAGCTATCCGCGGACTTCCTTTTTTTTTTTTAATTACTGCACAAAGAAGAGCTTACAAGTTTGACAATGATGTGCAAATTATAGACAACGCGTTTATAAAATTTCCATAGATTCATACAAGTAATTTTTTTATTATTTGTTTTAAATTGAAAGATATAGTGGAAAATATCCACAATGCAACATTTCATGACGAGCCGCAAAATGAGCAAAATCTGTTGATCTCGATTTGTGATATCAAATTTTTTCCATTATTGGTGACAAAATAGTAAATTTGTTTAATTATCACCCTTTAATTAAAATACTGTTACCCTTAAAACTCTGTCGCCTTAATAATATAAAACAGTGTTGTAAATATTAATAAACATTTCGTTTTGCTTGGCAGCTATGGAAAAAAGTACCTCAACATAATAAATCCATTCATTTTAAAAATATTTACTTTTTAATAAAATATTTATTTTTAAATAAATTCATTAAATTAATACCATTAAATTATAACCTTTAAAATCAATGTTTGCAAATTTATCTGGACACTTTAATAACATTTCGAGTTTAAACGAAAACTTACATTAAACACTTTGCATACACAAAATTAATAAGTTGGTTTCAATTTTTATAACCCAATTTCATTTAACAACATAAACATAAAATAATGACCTTGTTATTTTCAAAAATTCAAAAGCAATAAATAGCACTCCTAGACGATATATTGCTGATGTTCTCTACTCCACTATTAAATAAACGACCAATCAATTTAAATAGCTCAAAACGTTACAGAAAAAGAAAATAGTTAAGTAATTGTTTTTAAACAATCTCAAGACTTTACTTTATGAAACTTACCGCGACTACCTTTAAACAACCTGTAATGTCAAAGTGTTTAAAATTGGTGGTAATTATATTGAATTGTTTTATTAAATCTACCACCACAACTATCCTTTACTATCAATAAACGCAACGATAAGCTCGTAGTAGCACGGTAGCAAATTGCAAGCAATATTAAATGTTATTGGTTGATTGGCACCAGGGCACCATTGAAGTTAACAATTTTTCATTAATGAAAATTCTAGTTATTCAAAACATTTAAAATAGTTAATATAAAAATCTTCCTTATGTTTAAACAAAAAGAGAAAAATATCACTGGAATAAAAATTTAGTCATACATTGGTATAGTCCTCGCTAACCACACTAAACGATATGGCGGTATAACACGCACATTTATAATAGACCCAATGTGTACGCAGAGTCAATGTCATCGTTTCGTTTTTTCTGTTATTTTTTTTTTTATAAAATATCTGGCGTAAAAATTCCACTTTACTATAATTTTAATTACATTGTCCTATACAAATTATTCAACATTCAATACAAATTACTTTGTAGGTTGTCTTCTGCTTTGTATGTCTTTTAAAGCCAATTTGTTTTGTCGAACCAAGCGGCATTTTTAATAATCATTAATCGTTTTGGGGTGATTAGGAAATTTTTTAAATTTACCTCACATGTTACTAATTTGTCAAGTAATGTTAAAGTTAAGTTTTTTTAAGGTTCAAGTTCAATGTAAAAAATCAATTACAATATGAGTTTCGAAGCATTTTTAACGTATACTGTTGTTATTTTTAAGAAGTTATGGTCAAGGTTATGAGAATATTTTTGTGTTTTACAAGAAAAACTTTAACAAGTGCATAAAATAATTTTAAATTGCAAATAAATACTTGTTATCTATTTATTATGGATATTTCACAATGTTAGTTTGTTTCTTAAGTCTTTTGATTGATCATATGAAGTGTTTAGTATGATTACTATAATGGCAGATAACTTATCAAAAAGAAATAATCAGAGTTAAATATTAACCTCATATATTTCAAAAAAAAATTTGATATTTATAACTGTAGTTAAGAATTAATCTTTGGTTATCTTCAGATAACCAACAGCAACATAAAAAATACAGAAAAATCTGTAATTTTACAGAAAAATTAACTAAAGGCTGCAAACGATTTTATTTTTTTTTTACAAATTTAAACGCGAATTGTGAAGTTCTTTAAGAGTAAGAATAAAAATTCATATAAGAGAATTCACAGTAATGTGGACCAACGCATGGTATTTGGGATACACAGTGAAACACATAAAAAGCAAACTCCTTCTCGTGTGCAGTTTTTCGAAGTAATTATCGAAACCTAAAAAAACACCATTTGCGGTTTGTTAGTTTAGCTGCTGTTTGGATTTTATGGAATCATGTATATTTTGGCTAAAATTTAATTTTGCGAAGAACATGCAATTTTTCTCACGGCTATATCTCGGAAATCAATTGCAATTTTGTTTTGCTGTCCTCTGCACAATTATTAGAAAAAAGGCAAAACAAACTAACCGAAAAACTGCATCTAGTGAATCAAAATTGCTAAGATGCCGAAAAATTTTAATATTTTCTATCTGCCTTACAATTTTTGGCCCATAGCCGCCAAACTGTGGGAAATTCAGTAGAGTAATCCTCGGAAAATATATTCTTTATAATATAGTTCATAATTCTTCGGAACATAATAATACGGGAAAATGTTTTTTTCGTATTTTCCAGCTGTAAAGTGTTGCATAAAACATTTAAAAAAGATTACAGCTTGGAAAAACAATAAAGAAATAAGAAAATATATCAAAGCTCCACTTAATGTAACATTATAAAAATTTAACTTCTTACCTTTTTGATTTTATTATTATGGTTGTTTATGGAATCAATTATTTTTATTATAATTGTGCATCAAATTCTTACCGTTTTCAAAAATCCGACTTGGAAAATTATTCTAAACTTGTTTATTTTCCACTTTTTATGTTTACAAAAAATTACACTTTATGTTGCGTTATTTTGAAACGACAAATAAAACTAAGCAAAACATGTGCATTCAAGTCGAAACTCTTTTTAAATAGTTGTGGCGGAAATTAAACTCGATGTTGAAAGTTCTTACATATTTATTTAACATCACGAAAAAAAAACAAAAGGTCAACTCAGGGGACCAGGTCACAATTACTCTTGGAATCTTTTAACTGTAGACTTTAAAAACATATTTTTTTATTTGTGAAATATTTTTCATACACATAGAGAAATAAAGTTCCAACCAAATTGAAAAATGTATTTGAATGGTAACGACCTATAAATTTCGTTAGTACAAGTACAAGTACAAGGATATTGGCTTAAGATTTCTTAATAATTTGGGAGTTGCAACTAAAATTCTGTTGAATTAACCGAATTTTATTTTGAAAACTAATATTAAGTTGTGCCAACCGAATAAAATTTGTAATAACCGAATTTGTGCCGTAAACACAGTCAAGTAAAGACGCATTATAGATTTGCTCCGTCGTTTTTCGTTAATTTATTAATAAATAAACCTTTAAAAAACTTTAAATTTTTTATCAAAAAATTACTAAAATATGTGCTCTAACATCAATTAAAAATCGATGTAAAAAACTCAGTTTTAAATATCAAAATCTAGTACAAAAAACCAACTTTAAAAATATATATTTTTTTTCTAATTACATTGAATTGCAACTATAACATTAAATATTTAAAACAACCACAAAAATAATATTAAACAGTTCAGTAAAAGAAATCGAAAAACTCTAAACAAACAACAATAACTATCAAGTGCATGCTCTTTAAAACAACAACAAACAATCTCTTTTACAAAGCAATATTAATAAAAAAAAAAATAACAAAAAAACAGTGCTGCCAGTTGATCAAATAATAAATTCCTATATTAAAATAAAAATAACCCAAAATGTCCTGCCTTATTAAAACATGTAAATTGCCATATGAAGACGATCGAATGATCTGTTGCTGGTTATGCCATGAACTGTGCCACTATAAATGCAGTGGTCTTCCTGGGCTAGTTGCCGAATCTATATCCAAAGATATTGGACTTCATTGGTGTTGCATTGCGTGCAGAAAAATTGGCGTAAGTTTTTATCGACTTTTCCAGGGTACAAAAAAACATTTCCTTGAAATTCAAGATGAAACTGCCAAACTTTCGGATCGTATATCGACTTATGGAAAACTTTTTGATGATTTTAAGTCTTTAGACAATTTAAAATCTCCAGCTCAACGACCGTAAATCTTCAAGAAAAATTAATAAAGATAAAACTGATGATATAATCATAGGTCCTAGTACCTCACAACAACAACTTACTAATAATCCGGGTAATAACCCAAATATCGATAATTCTACTTTAAATAATCGCGATAAAGAATTTAATCCGCCTGCACCTGTTTTGAATCGTCAAAACTATTAATTCAGAAATTGTTTCAAATAATAACACTACTCCTAGAGCTTTACGTAGTCAAAATCAAACTAACAATTCTGAAACTGTTGCCAATAATAGCACTGCTCCTAGAGCGTTACGTGTAATTCCTCGAGGAAAATCCATTTTTATATCCCGTTTCTCATCCGATACGACTGCTGAAGAAGTTGAATATTACATAAAATCTGAACTGAAATCTAATGCAGATATTTTTGTCCAAAAATTTACATACTCTCAACCAAGAAGTATAACTTCATTTAAAGTAACTGTTCCTGACGATATTTTTAATAACATTGTCAATCCCCTTTTCTGGCCTGATCATGCCTTCGTTCGGGAATACGAATTTAAAGAAAATCGTCGTAGAAACAATGTTGCACGCTTGCCTCTACGTGAAAATAGTAACACAAAAAACTAATTTCTGTTCCTGAAAGCCAACTTTTCATAATTTATCAAAATGTTCGTGGACTAAAAACCAAATTGTCAAAATTATTCATAGAAAGTTATAATTTAAATCATCATGTTATAGTTTTTACGGAAACCTGGTTAAATTCAACAATCTTTAATTCTGAGATATTCTGTAATAAATACTTTGTCTATCGTCGAGATAGAATTACAACAACAACTGGTGGGGGAGTTTTGATTGCTGTCTCTAGATTATTCGCATCTGAAGAACTACAACTCTCACCTGAACAAATATCCGCAAATATTGAATTCATTGCTGTTATGGTTAAATTAAACTTTAAAAAAGTATTTATAACGTGTTCCTACATACCTCCTGATTCTGATATATCTGTTTACGCTAAACATTTTGAATTTATAAATTCTGTTGTATTGAAGTCTAATCCTGAAGACTCTATCTTTGTTATTGGAGATTTTAACTTACCTCATGTTAAATGGCAATTTTCACCTGATTCTGATAATTATTTACCCATAAAATCAAATGATGACACTGATGACTTTTTTAACAATATATTCGACTTATGTCTTTTTCAAATTAATGGTATTTATAATGGTAATTGTAAACTGCTTGATTTAGTTTTTGTCAACGAACCCAAGGACTGTACAATTAACCGAACTCATCCAATCACATTGCCTGAGGACCGGTACCACCCCTACTATCGAAATTAGCTGCAACCTTCAACATATTCTCCAACGTAATTCGATAAACGAAAACATCAAAGTCTTTTGTTTTAAGAAAGCAAATTATAATGATTTAAATAGCCTCTTAAATAATACTAATTGGCTTCAATTACTCTCTATTTCTAACGGAACACCAGCTGCCATCGACAAAATGATAGAATTATTTTACAAAACTATGTATGATTATATGAAAGAATGTATCCCTAAATTTACACCGCAAAAACTGTCTGGCCCACCTTGGAACTCAAGACAACTTTCTAGACTTAAAAACTTAAAAAATAAACAATATAAGAAATATAAAAAATCTGGTTCCATCGTTCAATTTGGAAAATATTCTGTTACTCGTGCTGAATATAATTTACTTAATACAAAACTATACAACGAATATTTAGCTAAAATAAAATTCAACTTCAAACGCGATCCAAAGTCATGCTACACATTTGTTAACTCTAAAAGAAAATCTACTGGTTTTCCTACCGTCATGAAACATTTAAATCAGGAATCTTCTGATAATCTTATTATTAGCAACATGTTTGCAGATTTTTTCGCAACCACATATTCAGATGCCCAATATAACAATTCTGCTGACTATCCATTCAAAATTAACTCTAACCAATCAATATCATTGTCTCCCATTGATACTTCGCACATTATTACTTGTTTGAAAGGTTTTAAATCATCATTTTATAGTGGGCCTGATAACGTACCAAGCTGTATACTTACTAATTGTGCTCCAGCTGTTGCTATACCTTTATCTATTATTTTCAACATATCAATAAAGCATGGTTATTTCCCCAAATTTTGGAAGGAATCTTACATCATTCCCCTTTTAAATCAGGAAATAAGTCTAACGTAATTAACTATAGAGGCATTGCTAAATTAAGTACGATTCCAAAACTTTTCGAAAAATGTATTACCGATTACTTGGTAAACTCTGGAGTACCGCAAGGTAGCCATCTTGGACCTATTTTATTTCTATTATACATTAATGATCTGCCAGAAGTCATCAAATACTGCAATGTATTAATGTACGCTGACGACGTAAACTTTTTCTAAGTTCTAAAAATTCTTTTGATCAAGTTCTTCTGCAAAGCGACCTTGATAGTTTTTTTTCTGGTGTAATCTAAATTTAATGGATTTAAATTTAAATAAATGTAAACACATGCATTTCTCCAGGAGATGTGATGCTTCTAATTACTATGTGTTAGGTGGCTACCAATTGGAATTAGTTGATGTATTTTTAGATCTTGGAATTCTATTAGATGTTAAACTTAATTTTATCCAACACATTGAAATGTCTGTCAACAAAGCTCGAGGTGTGTTAGCTTTTATAAAGCGATGGGCTAAAGAATTTTCTGAGCCGTTTGTTACAAAACAGCTGTTTACAACACTAGTACGACCTATTTTAGAATTTGGCTCGATTATATGGGATCCTCAATATAATAATCATATAAATCGCATTGAATCTGTGCAAAAACAATTTCTTTTGTTTTGCTTAAGGGACATATACCGAAACGATTCATTCAACTTACCATCTTACGAAACAAGGCTACGTAGAATTAGCTTGCCAACATTAAAAAGTAGAAGGACCATGTTAAATGTGACATTTTTGATTAATTTGATAAATGGAGATGTTTGTTCAGAGTTTCTTTTACAAAATTTATCATTCAATGTTCCTCAACGCACTCTACGCTTCTTTAATCCGTTATACATAACATTTTACCGCACAAACTATGAAAATGCTGATTCATTTAGGAGGATGTGTACTAATTTTAACGAACTATATAATTTAATTGATTTTTCAACAAACATTAATCAAATAAAACGCAATATTATTATGTTTTTGAATAATTAGTTAATATGTATATCATTTTTATGTTTTTGTTATTATTATGTTAGTTATGTTATTGCAAGTTGTATTATGTTTCTAGTCTGTAAGGATTTATTCCATAGACTTAAATAAATAAATAAAAAAAAAAAAAAAAAATAAAAAAAATAAGCGAATTTAAGTTGACAAGTAGCTAAATTTTTCTCTGTGTGTATCAATATTAGCTAAAAAATAAAAAATAAAAAAATAAATACTAACAAACTTCTACTAATAATGGTTTTATAATTACACGTATACTTTGCTAAGAGCAAAACCCATTGTAATACAAATAAATTCCATAGATTGGTTTGGGGAAGCCAAAATCTTCTTAAAAATAGTTGAACTTATCTCGAAAAAAAATATTTTTTTATTATTTGACATTAAGGTAGAGTAATTTGTCATATCAAAATATGTTACCGCCTTCAGTGGAAGTGCTCAAAAGGGGTGCTTCTTAAAAATTAAATTTTTTCAAACTTAAAATAAATTTAAAAGGTTTTCCAACAAACATTTCCAACAATGAAATGAAAAAAAAAAAATAAATAACAAAGATTGGATTTTATTGGTAATGAAAAAACTTTCAAAACAAATTTAAATAACTTCCAATTAAATTTACCCCAAAAAATTAACCTAAGTCTAAAATAACAGCGATTTCTTTCTTTTATTTTTCTATATTTATTCAAGACTTGTAGGGGAAAACTTGGTATTAAAAATTGTGGCGATTTTAATTACCATGTGCTTTGTTTTATTTTAAGTTAATCGATCTCCACAAGTGAAAATTTGTTATGAAAAATCTCCGCGACTTAAATTGAGGTTCAATTATTCATTAATTAAGGAAAAACTTTTATATATAAATTTTTTGAAAAAATTATTTTAAATGTTTTCAATTTAACTTTTTACAATAAATATATTAATAAATTTGAAAACAAAAACTCTACAGATTATTTCTTAGGATAATATCCTAATAAAGAAATAGAGAGTATGGCCTCGAACTTGAATAATTTTCATTTTCATTGCACAATTAAAGGTCGAAAAAAACATAATTTTTAATTTTAATATAAATGATGTCAAACTTAATTTTTAAAAATATCAAAAATAATAGTAATTTTTAAATGATTCTTCTTATTTTAAACGAGCTTAAGATCATTTATTTATTAATTATTTATTTCCAATATTTCGTCTCCACATTGGGTGACTTCTTCAGGGAACAAATATTAAAATTATTGGCAATAAATCATTGATAAATAAATTATCTTAAGCTCGTTTAAACTAAGAAGAATAAAATAAGAGAAGATTAGAATAGAATAAGAGAAGAGAAGATTGAAGAAAACTTAACATTTTTTTTTTAAATTTTAAAAACTAGTTATTTTCACTATAACTTCTGAAACTTGTTTTTTGGTTTTCAAAAAAAAAAAACTTTTACTATGCTGCTGCTGTTCAAATTTGATGCCAGTTCAAGTTAAAGTCATTGGAAAAACTATAGGTTTGTTTGTTCGATAAAACAAAAATTTTTACAAATTTTTTCAAGTTTTTACTGGAAAAACTTTAGTTCATTGGAAAACCTTTAGTGTTGTTTGTTCGATAACACAAACAGTGTTACAAAGTTGTACAAGTTTTTACAAATCTGTTCAAGTTTTTACTGGAAAAACTTTAGTTCATTGGAAAAACTTTAGTTTTGTTTGTTCGATAAAACAAAAATGTTTTACAAATTTGTTCAAGTTTTTATTGGAAAAACTTTAGTTCATTTAGAAAACTTTAGTTTTGTTTGTTTGATAAAACAAAAATTGTTACAAATTTGTTCAAGTTTTATTGGAAAAACTATAGTTCATTGGAAAAACTTTAGTTTTGTTTGTTCGATAAAATAAAAATTGTTACAAATTTGTACAAGTTTTTACTCGTTTACACAAATACGCAGTAAAAATAGTAAAAAGAGAGAGTTTTTCCTGAATACATTTTTGCCAGTAAAAATTTATAAGAAGAAAAAAACATATGATTGAAAAAAATATGCTTGCATTTTCAGTAAACAAAAACAAATATTGTATTAAATTAAATTATAATTGTTTAAAGTGAAAAATTTTAAAGAATTAACTGTGGAAGAAGTTAAAAAACATTTTAAAATGTTTCTGGTCGACAATTTCAATTAACTTTTATCTTTTCCATAACGACCAGTTGATTTTTTTTAATATTTTGTAGTTAAAATCTGCTGTTTTATCAATTATACCAATTCTTACAAATTTTCGGTTCGTTTACTCTTTTGCAAATTTGTTTTTCTCTCTGTAATTTGTTACTGAGTAATTTTTAGTTGAACTTTACTGAAAAAGTAATCGAACAGACTTATAGATGCAGAGTTAAATTTAGATGCTTTTTGCTGAAATCGGGTTAGACTTTTCATCACTGCACATATCGCTCATTTACTTTAAGACTGGCATAACTCAAAAAACAGGATTTTGCAGAAAACGAGTTTAAAGTTTTCAATCCATATCTGCCTCGCTTGACCCTTTCTCTATTTATTTGGTCACGTTTATTATAAAAAGGGTGTTTGAATGCATTTTTCTCTTAGTGAGAGTTGTGTGTGAATTCGCTAATTATCGAGAGACCCGTGAGTAGCACAGTTTTTCTATGAAGTATATACTCTTTGCACACACTTTAAAGAAAAAATAAAATATATTATCCTCAATCTCCAAAAGTATTTTCACACAATATAAAGCATGTTATAACTAATAAATCTGCATCATTAACTCAAAAATTGCATTTGTTGACTTATGCCAGTCTTGAAGTAAATGAGCGATATATGTTTGTTAAACAAATAAAAAAAATAATATCGGCTAACATTTGGAAAACAAAATTTGACTTTAAAAAACTAAGATTAATAACAGAAAAACCCAACGAGATTATAAAAATGCGGTGAGATAAGTATCACAAATATCAATGGAAAATAATGCTAATGTTTTAATCTACAAGAATTACCTACCCAAGATATTTAAAAGATTATGAAAGAGAAGTAATAAATGATAGAATAACACAAAGGACAAAAAAGATAGTTGTCAAGGCGTGTTGTCACTAAAACTAGAACGAAAGAATTGTCGCAAAATTTTACTAATCTTTACTAAAGGAAAGAAGATTAGATATGACATGTGCTTAAAAAGGATTTGGCAAATCCATATAGATATTTTTTTTTTCCAAAGACAAGAGGTTTATAATTACAATGTTCAGATTAAGTTATTAAAATTTTATGTTAACCAAAATATATATTAGTATTTTGTTTTAAAACTCCTGTTATTAAGTTTGCTTAAGTGTTAACGGTCTGACAGTTTGAATAATTAACATAATCAATTTGAAAATGTTTGCCGCCTAAATTTCAAAGCCAGCTTCCGTATATGTTGATATGATGAAATGATATTTTACACTAAAATGCTTGGCTGCTAAGAAATGCAAAATTTCACAGTCTTATAATTTTTTTTAAATAAAAATTAAATTAAAAATTTCATTAAATAATAAACGTTTGTTTTATTAGCCTAAAGCTAAAACATAAATTTAAAAACAGAAAAATTTCTACTACTTCTCAAGGATTTTATTAAAAAAACTACACTAAAGGTTTGGCTAAAATCAAACTACGGTAGCTTTTAAATATATATATATATATATATGAAATGCATAAATATTCTACAGTAGTTTATGCCATTGTTAAATTCATTACTGACTGGTACCATGCCTTTTAGGCTTCATACCATGATGACGATGATGATGTGGCGGCAAAACCTTGTCGTCAACTTAAATCTCAAGAAGAATATACAAAAAATATAAATACTTTTTTAGTATAAAAAATAAAACATTTGGATGAAAACAAGTAGCTAAAATCTTAAAGCTCAAAAAAAATAAAAAATCTTATACTGTATACGAACAAAAAAAAAAAAAGAATGACAGTGGGTTGGTACAACTGTTTATAAAATATATCTTAGTTTTTGCAATTAAGTCGTTTTCGTAACAATTAAATAATATACTCCATCCTCTTTTTTTCCTTGTTTTTTGTTTTCAACTTGTCTGCATTCTTAACCAAATGTCAATTTGACATTTGTGGAAAAAACAAACCAAAGTTATTTATCATTTTTTTTTTTTTTTCAAAATAAATTCATTCATAATTCCTCATTAATCTCTAGTGGGACTTTTGTCCAGATATAAGCTTAACATTTGTTAGTCTTCTTTTCTTTTTAGTTCAGTTCAGTTCAGTTCATGTTTTGTTTGGCTTATTCCACTTCTCATGATTATTCGAGTGTGTGGGGTGGACATATAGTAATTTGTTTAATTGCTTTTTAGCCTTGAGCGACACATTAACGTACGACACCATTTCTGCTGTGGCACCATGTGATCTTAAATACCGTATTTAGGTTGTTCATTTAAAGTTGACATGCTTGCCAAGTGCAGCAACAAGTGCATCTTTGAATGCAGTGATGGCAGCGATGGTACATGCTGGAATCACAAGTGGCTTACATACGCATTGCTTAACTTGGTGGCAGCTTATAATTTACGATTATCGTTAATTGGAATTAAACAGCAAGTTGCGATTATCACAATTATTTGCAGTAAATTTAAATACACATATTTCGTATTTTTGTTTCATACACTTTTTAACAGATTCTTAAATTATTTGGTGTTATAAATATATGTGAATGATCAACAATACCTTGAAAACATATTCCTTTCGCAAATATCAAAATGGGGAAACAAATATATTTGCTTGCATCATTTTTCCTCAATATTTTCTTGTTCAAAAATCTTAATAGTAATACAGATAAAAATCGGCTTTAATCGAAAACTGAAACCAATTGAGATATAGTAACCATCATATATATATACATATATATATAAAAGACGTTACTGTATCCGAAATAAGGAACAAAATTAAACTGGTATGATAACTGGTATAATAAAAATGTTAACCCTTCGTTTGCCATCCTTGGAACAGAATTTATCTGAATGATTATAAATTTCATTGCATATATTAACACCGTGCTACAGAAGTTTTCCCACATGAACATATCAATATATACTAGAGACATAATATAGAAAACCCGCGTTTTCAGTTTTTCTTTTTAAAATATCATTGAAGTTTAAATAAAAAAAAATGAAATTAAAAAATGTTATTTTCTTATTATATGACTAAAAACATATAAAATCAACCACTCGGTTTCCTCCACTTTCCCATTTCCTCCCTTTCGAACTTCAGCCAAACTTGGTATAGAAGTTGTAAGTCTTGTTATTATAAGATCGTCCAAGTTTACGATGGCTAGTCACAGCGGATCTTAGTTTCAAAATATGAAAAATAGCATTTAATTTTGAATTGTTGGGTTTGAGATCATAATTAAAATATTACTATTACAAGTAGAAAACACTAATTGTTAATAAATTTAAGAGCAGATGATAAATATTTGAAAATTTCACAAAAGTACAAGACTTACATCTCAGTAAATTAAACAAACATTTTCATTTGTTTTTTAATGTTGATAAAACTAACCAAAAATGAAGTAAACAATTCATAATCGTTTATTTGTTTTTTTTTTTTTAAATAAAAAAAAATTATAAAACATAATACCGTCATTTGATGTGGTTTGTTTTTTCAAATGAACTACAAATGTAGTCAAAACTGAAAGTTATTCTACAAATGACTGTGTTTTCACTTAAAAATAAAGATACTACAGTACCACTGAAATAACTACAAGTATTTACAGCATAAGTTCCCTGAATGTACAATATATTTTCAAATTATATTTCAAAAATTGTTCAAATATGTGTGTTTGTTTATCCAAATTTAGGTATAAATAACCGCACTATCTTTTTTTTTACGCGAAATAATTGGTCAGATTTGTATTTTTGCTTATGCACGAAAATGCTTTGATCAATAGTAAAAATAAATAATAAAATTGATCAATAGCAAAATGGGACGATATATTGTGCAAAAATCGTAAAATATAGTAAAAACCAAGAAAATATGCGGATTTCGTTATTAATGCTGCACATTTATTAACAAAATTTGATACTCGAATGTTAATGAAGGTTATTTTATGAATTTACCATAAAACATTGAGATAAAATATTTGATTTTTAAAATATAATGTAGGTATAAAAAACTGCTTTAAATCATGCAAAATTTTTGAAAAATCTGGCCCATAAGTGAAAAAACTAGGTACGTTATTAATATCAGCGTGACCGAGATAATTACGGTCAAGGTTCGGTAACCTTGTTTTCGATTTTGGGTGTCAATTTTGTAGCACTGTGTAGTTTTTTAATGTTCAAAAAATGAACCACAATTGCAGTAAAAATGAGCCACATACATATGTAGTAAAAAATAAACAAACATTTATTTGTTTTATTTTTTAAATAAAAAAAGCTACTGTATAAAATGAATGTAAAATCATAATACAGTAATTTGATGTGGTTTGTTTTTTTTTTAATGAACTACAAATGTACTCAAAACTGAAATTTCTTTTACAAATGATTGTTTTTTCACTTAAAAATAAATATAGTATATTACAATTTAAACAACTTCAAATATTTACAGCAGAAGTTCCCTGAGTGTAGTACATAAACGTCCATATATTTTTAATGATGAAAGCTACGTGATTCATTAATAACTTATTTTAAAGCCACTGTAATCGTGCTTTAAATTCAAAAATTCGAAAAAAACAAAATTTTTTTTTGAAGATGATATGCATTTTTTAAAATCCGCGGTTCCAACTGCTGTATTTGAAAAAAAAAACTATATTTTTTTAATTTTTGTAAATTATAAATTAGTCAACGATGCCGAAGCCAAATTGCTATGCGAAACTCTTCGGAATCCAAAGTTATGAATATAAATGTAAAACAATAATATTAAAAACATGATAACTAAGGAACACGCCGAAGTATCAGATAGGGATATTGCAACGGTATAGAAAAATAACCTATAATTAAAATATATATTAAAATATAATTATTTTAAAGCAGGTTTTTGAAATAATGCATTTTGCCGACAATAAAATGAGCTATCAACGACTTCCGTAGCTTAAGCCGTTCAAACGATGTGGTCAATTATGTGAAACTACTTAAGTAAAACTTTTATTATTATTTTTTCCAATAAAATATTTTTTTATGTAAACAAACTAATGATATAATTTCGCTGATATTTGTGTACATATACTCTGACGACATTCTAAAAGATAACTTGATTCAAAAAATAATCACTTTTAAACATAAAAAAGTTATAAGTGATACTCTGTGTCGGGAAGTATTCGATCTCACTCTACTTTGCTTCATTAAGAATTTCTAAAAATTTTGAAATATTGGCAAAAAAAAGTTGAAACTTTGACAACATAAAAATCTAAGATGGTTCAAGATATTTTAAAAAGTCTAATTTGTACAAGTTTGTGAACATATCTTTATTTAAAATTATTGTTTAAAACAAATTTTATAAAATTTCTCAATAGTTTTGAAATTTTATTAATAACAATGTTCAATAAAAGCAGAACAATTTGATGGATCGGCATTGCGACCTATCATTTCTAAATTATATTAGGACACAGATCACGAACATGGCCTTGAATTTCAAAGATAGATATAGCTAAAAAAATTTTACAAAAAACTTTTTGTAGATAATTTTTTGATCATTTTTTGCAAAAAAAATACAAAATATAAAATAATAATGCTACTGTTTGCAACAATCAAATGGTATTAACTATGCTCTTTAATACCATATATTACACGTTTCGAAAGATACGATAATACTCCCTATACACACTGGTTACTAAATTTATAAACGCTGGTTACTAAACAAAAATCGCGAACTTTCTTTTTTAGTTTAAGGAGAAAAAGACTGAAGCTAAAATTATTTGTGTTGTGACTAATCTTAGTTCATAAAATTCAGATAAAAACATTTAAGTATGATTAGCAAATACACTCATAGGAAAAACCTGTCATCATAGCAGAAGAAAAAGCTAACAAAACAAAAATGATCTTGCAGAAAAAATTTCTGAATTTAGCATTAAATATTAATAAAAATAGAATAGCAAAAATAAATTTGTTGACTCGACAAAATTTTATTAATATTCGATGTGAATTTTAGTTAATTGAAAATAGCATTTTAATATGTAAAATTAGAAAAAACTTTTACTAAATGTTTGTTGACGCAAATTAGCAAAACAAAAACGATAATACTAATAAATTTAGTAGAATGCAAATAACAGTTTATTTTGTTAAAATCAACAGAAATTTTTGCTAAGAAATTGTGAATTGCTTATTTCATTAGGGCAGACTTTTATTCGTTAACATTTTCGTTCACATTTTTTAATGATTTAAAAGTTATTCGTAGTTTATTCAGGTATATGAAATAATAAAAAAAAATTACAGAAAACTTTTTCTGGGCAAACACTATTTTTTGCTGGAAAAAATTATAAAAAAAAATTTTATAAATCTAGTCATCAAATAAAATTCTGCAACAAAACCAATTCTCAAATGCAATAATTTTAGGCGATAGTAACGCCAAACGATTTCTTTACGCCATTTGATATTATAATCTCGTGATGCATAAAATACAGATTTCAAATCGTTAAAAAGTTAGAAATATATCGGCGATCGTTTTGTATATTGAGCTTTTGAGATCTTATTTTAGTTACCATAAAAACTACATATTTAAATGAAATTCACAGTTTAGGTTCTAAAGTGCTATCGTTTTTAAAAGGCATATTTTCTTTTAGTTTTGTACTATTTATGTAAAGGGTGTTTTTTATACAGGTATAAGACTTTAAGAAGGTAACACTTTTTTAACTGGCGGCCATTTTGTCAGCTGTCAAGTGATTTATGTTTAGTTTGGTTTGGCATTTCAACATGAATAGACTGGCGGCTGAACAGCGTTTCCAAATTGTGGAAATTTATTTTGAAAATCATGGTTCTGTTTTGAATACGTATTCCGCAATACGTAAATTTTACGGTCAACATAATCGTTCATCAGAGCAATTATCCACATACAGAACAAGTCATTGCTGCTGTAGAGCGTAGCCTAGAGGAAGACCCCAATCAGTATATCCGAAATCGTGCACAGGAATTGGATATGTGTCCGTCCACTTTATGGAATATTTTGCTGAAGATCTTTTTTTGCGTGCTTACGAAATCCAATTCGTGCAATGATTGAAGCAAGGCGTAGATTGGTGAATGGGGCCAAAACAAGACTGCCGTTGAACCCGATTATCATAAGCGAATTTTGGTTAAATGGATACGTCAATAAACAAAACTGCCGTATTTGGAGTGATAAATATCCTCAAGTGTATGTTGAGACACCGTTACATCCAGAAAAACTGACTATTTGGTGTGCCTTATGGACTGGTGGAATCATTGGTCCCTATTTCAATAAAAACGATGCTGGTCAGAACGTTACAGTCAATGGTGACCGCTATAGAGCCATGATTGCTAACTTTTTCGTTTATCAATTGAACAACCATGATGAGCAGGAGCTGTGGTTTCAACAATACTGCGCAACATGCCACACAGATCATGCCACAATTGATTTACTGAAGGAAACGTTTGGTAACCGCATAGTTTCACGCTTCGGACCCGTGAATTGTCCTCCAAGATCGTGCGATTTAACGCCGCTGGACTTTTTTCTGTGGGGATCTGTGAATTCGCTAGTATACGCCGATAAGCCATAAACGATTGACCACTTGGAGGACAACATTCGCCGCGTTATTGTCATTATACGGCCACAAATGTTGGAAGAAGTCATCGAAAATTGGAGCTCCAGACTAGACTACGTCCTAGCCAGCCGTGGCGGTCATATGGCAGAAGTCGTTTTTAAATTATAATGCCAGAAGATTATCTTTCGAATAAAGTAAATTTCATGTCAATTTAAAAAATTCATCTTTGTTTTAGTCCATTTCAAAGTTTTATACCTCTATAAAAAATCAACGATAGCGCTTTATCTGTGAATTCCTCCATATTGTTTTGCTTGCACTACAAATCATATATCTTTACCTATTATTAAAGATTTCATATCTTGGAAAACGATTAATAAAAGTTTTAAAACTTCAGTTATTTCTTCATTTTATCGTACTTTGTCCCTTACCATTTTTTATAAAACTGTTCCCAAAAGTTTGTTATAATTTTTATTAAAAAATAAAAATTATGTTTTTTCGACCTTTAATTGTGCAATGAAAATGAAAATTATTTAAGTTCGAGGCCATACTCTATATTTCTTCATTAGGATATTGTCCTAACAAATAATCTATAGAGTTTTTTGTGTTCAAATTTATTATTTGACCCTTTCAGGAATGTGTTGATAGATCTATTTCGGGAATTTTCTAGGTTCCCATCATCAGAACACGTTTTGAAAGCGGTAACAATCCCATGCCAAACATCAAACATTCATATGATCTAGTTTACTCACTACATGAGAACTAATATACATTTGAGTTGGAAGTTAAAGATTATAACCATTTATCAAAAAATAAATTGAAAACTTGTTTACAAACTAAACAAAATATAAAAAGGAGAGAAAAACAAAAAACGTGTATTGAATATCCACCAGAGGTGGATCTTGCACATCAAACAAGTTTTCAATTTATTTTTTGATCAATGGTTATAATCTTTAACTTCAAACTCATATGTATATTAGTTCTCATGTAGTGAGTAAACTAGTTCATATGAATGTTTGATGTTTGGCATGGGATTGTTACCGCTTTCAAAACGTGTTCTGATGATGGGAACCTAGAAAATTCCCGAAATAGATCTATCAACACATTCCTGAAAGGGTCAAATAATAAATTTGATAACAAAAAACTATATAGATTATTTGTTAGGACAATATCCTAATGAAGAAATATAGAGTATGGCCTCGAACTTGAATAATTTTCATTTTCATTGTTCCCAAAATTTGTAAATTTTCAAATAAGTTTTATTTAAAAAAGTATTTTTTTAATTATTCGTTCTATTCGTTTAATCGTCAAAATTTATTCGAAATATTCGTTATTCGAATATCATGTTTTTTAAATTGTTCGTTTGAATTTTCTTTCTGTTCGTTCGATTAATCGAATAATTTTTATTCGAGCGACAACTCTTTGAAACCAGTAGAGATAACAGGGAATGCTTTGGTAGCAAAATGTATGACGAAATAGGCTTCTTAATACTACACCCAGAAAACAGAATCGGTAGTGGTTACCGTATTTATTGCCAATCGAATGCTTCGGTTGCTGCTACCGAATTTTTCGGTTTTTCCGTTCAATAAAGAGAAATTCTGCCATGAGAATAGAATATCGATTGTCTCAACAGAAATTCGGTGATAACTACAAAAAAAATCCATAGCTACACTCAAATAAAAAAGTTAGTAAAGTAAGCAAAAAATTTTGCTGATTCAGCAAAATTGTATTCAGAAGGGTGCTTGCAAAAAAATTGCTAATGTCAGCAAAATATTTTTAGCAGCAAAATTAGTAGATTCAGCAAAAGTTTTGGTAACAGTTAGTACATTAGAAATTAAAAATCCCTTGCTAAAAATTAATAAAATTTTTGCTGATATTAGTAGACTGAAAAAAACTCAAAAATTTGTGGAAAATTTATACTTCAGTTAATTTATTTGCTGAAAATCATAAAAAATATTTTTGTGATTCTTTTTTAAATAATTTACAATATGTAATGTAATATCTTAAAACAATAGATATAATTATATATAACATAAACGAAATTATCTTTGAACTACTTACATCAATTATTGTCTAAATGATGCTATCTTTTAAAGGAACGCAAATGCAGCAGAAAATTATAGAAACGAAACGAAAAAATAACAAAATATAACATATACAAACTACGCAAAATTTAAGTTGTTTTAATCCACAATTTTGTTTTATGTATTATAAACAGATACAAAAACTTTCCATGGTTAATTTTTTTATATTATGTCTTATAGAGTTGTACTTTTTAGTATAATTTTCCTCGTCACTACTACTTCGTGACATGCCGCGAAATCTAATTCATTCTGAGTATATCTTTCAGTCTGGTTGTCGTTCACACTATTGATGTGCTAATAAACACCATTTTTTAGCAAAATATATTAGTAAAACATTAGTAAAATATTAGTAAAACATTAGTTCAAAACAGTTAAGTGCTGAATAAGTATAACTTTATATTTAGTTTAAAACATATTTTAAGCAAAAAATTTGCTGAAAAATAGTATACCTGATTTACAAGATGTTTTACTAACTTTTCTATTAACTTATTTTTTTTAGTGTACTACCGAACCATTCGTTGGCTACAAATACGGTTGCTACATACGAGTCTGTTTCCGGGGTGTAAAATAAAAATAAAATAATAATATTTGTTTTTAGAAAGGTTGATATTAAGAGAAAAAAAATATTTGTTATTAATTTTGAGTCCGCTACCGGTAAAAAGGGGTTTCGCATTTAGAACGTAATTTTTTATTAAAATTTATCTAAAAAAAGCTGTTGCGCACAAGTTGTTTGTTTAAGGTTAGAAGTGTCCATTATTAGAAGAAGCCACCGTATAAATATTATATTTTCATCGTTTAATATGAGCAATAGAAAAAATTAAATTTTAATAAAATCTATCCCACTGATTTCATAAAATATTTTCTAAATATTGCTGTTGAATTGCTATCCTTTCTTGGCTAATTAAATAATAAATTATATCCTGCTATGATTTCTTACAATGTTTTCCTTAAAAAAAAGACTTAAACAACTTTTACTTTTATTGTAAAACTAAAACCAAAATTAAAACAGGCGTTTTTATTTGCCGCTAAACTAAGTAACGCCCACATTTGTAAAACAAAATCAAAAACAACAAAAAAAAAACCTTAACAAAACCGCTGTTTTGTCTTGATAATGATGAAAATTTATTGCTTTATCAGCACAGGATTAAACACAGTATGCCAGCAGTAACAAGCCAAGTTAGTCAAAGAGTATAAGTTTTGGTAACAAGTGAGATTTTGTAATCAAAAACAAATAAAAATAATATCACATCAATGTGTCTTTTTAAAAGTCAATGCTTTAAGATAAAATCTTAATGAAAACGAAAATTTATGGGCAATTTGTTAAAAAAAACGAACAAAATGTGATTATTGTAAAATGATAGTTGGCACTAGTAGTAAGTATTTTTCATTTTATGTAACAGAAAGTTTTTATTTTTTTTTTTAAATTTATTACTTATTTTACAAACTCCACGATTATAACAGCGGGTTATTAAAAGTAAATTTTTTAAGAAATTTCGCGGTGTATTATAAGGAGATTTTCTTAATATAAAAAAAAAAAATCAACAATCAAGAATACATGACACAACATCAATTGTAACGCCTTTGATTCAGTTTTTTTTTTTTTTAATGCTGAAGATTTCAATCTTTCATGAAAGAACTTTTTTGTACCCTTCACAAATATATGATGTTTCATTCCAAGAATTTATAAATATTTTAAAAACATTAGAAAAAACTACAGATTTTTTTGTTTCTTTACGCATTTGGCATTTATTAAGCGATAATCACGCGATTATTTGGTATTTATGAATTCCAGAAATTCATACCCTTTTTTATGATATTTGAAAAAAAAAAACCCAAAAATACACTTGTTTTTTGTTGGATGGCTTATCTTATAGATTGTTTTCGTGTTTTGCACCTACACTTCAAAAAAAAAAAAAAACATTTCTTTATTTTAAGCCGCTTTTGCCAGTCAGAGTTAACACGGTGCTTGTTAGCGTTTATTTTTTTGAAGTCTAGTTAAGACCAAAACCACAAAAAAATCTAACAAGTGTAATTTTTTTCCTCAAATGCTGGTAGCATGTCAGTTAAGAGTTCGTGTTTTATTGGGTTGTTTAGTTATAAATTGAATTGTTTAAATGTTTTTAACTAATTTTCGCACCTTATTAAAAGGTGCCAACTCATGCTATGTTTCAAATGATGCAAACCATTATAAAAAATTATAAAAAAAAAATTCCAAATTCTTCCAATTTAATGTGTTCAAATTTCAAGGAATTTTAAGCAATTAAGAAAAAAAACACTTACTCACTCTGCTATAAATAAACATTTATTATAAACAATTTGTTACCGATTAAAAAAAAAAAATCATTAAAAACTAACACATATCATTTAAGCGCCACTGGTTTTGAAATCTTAATTTTTATCTAAAAAAGGATTATTTAATAAATCAAACCAAATATTTATTTTAGCAGTATGTACTTATCTTATCAAAATTTTGAAAATCAGTACTTATTGCTGAATATTTCTAGGCCGAATGCGAAGACATATAGGCCATAACTTCGGAATTTATCCATGAATATTTTAATATAAAACAAATTAGGTGTGATTGATCCAAGATATAGAAGAACTAATTAAAATGATTTGAGTGAAAGGCTTAAAAATTAAAAAAAAACTTACGATAAAAAAAAAGTATTGTGATTTGCATGTTTAACAGGGCAGACTATATATAATACGGCATGCCAACAAAACCTCAGTCATACGAGGTCGGATCAATAAGTCCCTGACTTTTCGAACTTCTCTCGTAGTTATATGAAATGCAACACTGCTCCCATCAATCACTGTTAATAGACTACTGTCAAATTTTGAACAAGTTTCGTTATTTACTTTGCGTTTAACAGCTGTTCAAACATAAAACCTTGTGGATTTTTTTAAAAGTGGAAAAAAGTGAATTTCGAGTGCTCATTAAACATTATTTTTTGCGAAAAAAAAAACGCCAATCAAGCCAAGGAAAAGCTTGATAAATACTATGGGGAATCTGTACCATTGATTTCAATTGTAAAAAAGTGGTTTACTAACTTTCGTTGTGGTCGCACAAGTACAAATACGCTGAACGTTCTGGACGGCCATTGGGCTACGAATTGGTACCTCATCCGCCATATTCTCCCGATTTAGCCCCCAGTAAATATTTCCTATTTTCAAACCTAAAGAAATGGCTCGGTGGAAAGAGATTTAGCTGCAAAGATGAAATTATTGATTAACCAAATGCCTATTTTATGGACCTCGAAAAATCCTATTTTTTGGAAGGGATACAAAAATTTTAGAAACGTTGGACTAAAGAAGATTATGTTGGAAAATAAATTTTTTTTTTGCAAAAAAGCTGTGTTTCATTCAAAAAGTCACGGACTTATTGATCCGCCTTAGTAGGTTAGTATTAAGGAACATATTACCTGTTAATAAGTTAAACTTCTTACTCTTGCATTACTTCGCAAATGATGGTGTTGCTGACTGCCTGCTAGTAATAGTGTTTCCAAAAACGATTAACCGATTAACAAAAAAAACAGGGTTTTGAGCTAAATTTTGGTTTTTGACAAACCTGTTTTTTCAGTCGGTTAACCGGTTTTTATTTAAATCATTTGGGTATCAAAGATGGTTTAAAAACTTAGTTTTAAGAATAGCTACTTTTTCGCTTGAACTTTAAAGGCCTCAAATAGTAATTAAAATAATGAAAGAGGACGAAATCTTAATTTTATTAAATAGGCAAAATCCCAACAAACTCAACTCGTTATATAAAATTTGAGTGAAATAAATTCTACAAAATTTTCATGTCGATAAATTAAAAAAAAATAAACTTTTTTACGGATTATAACTGCTTTTTTTACATTAAAAACAAACAATTTATTATTCCTTAACATTAAAATGAATTCGAAATAAAAATAACACTTTGATCTTAATGAAACTTTAATAAGTCATAGAGGGCACTTAACTTAATCCCTTAGCTACGACAACTTGTGGATACAAAAACTTCCGAAAGTTGTTTATATTTGGATTTATAATCAAATTTGTGTAAGGACTTTAATTATATCTAATTGCATTACGGCTACGTTGAAATCAAGCCGAAGAATTGCCAAATTACAATTTCTACAATTTTCTAACCCTTCGATATGGCACTTACGAAAAAGGAAAATTTACCTTAAACTTTTTTTTTAAACATCGTAATTTCAGAAAAATCTGTTGTATTAGTTTGAAATATAATAAAGGGTAATGCATTAAAAGAAACCTTTAAGAGTTTTGTATGAATAATAAAGTAATTGATTAAAATTATGATGTGTTATTTTCACAAGTATTTTGTACAAAATTGCAAAATTTTGATTCAATTAAGGGCAGATAACCGGTTTTTTTTCACATTCGGTTAACCGAAAACCCGGTTTCTGAAAAAGTCGGTTCTTTGGAAATACTAATTAGTAACACCAAATTCACATGTTTAAATGTTTTTATGGTATAATTAGTTCGTTTCTACATAAAATTTATTATAACTACATTTTTACTACAAATTTGACAATTTTAAAATAAAATTCGATCTAAAAATAAAAAGTTTTTAAATGTTTTACATTTAAATTTTAAAAAATTAACACCAGAAGTTAATTTTTCGATCTTTTATCATAAATTATGATGTGAGCAAGATTATTCAAGTTCAAGATAATTTTTTTTTTTTGTTAACCAAAAAACCGTGTGTCTAAAATCGATTTATTTTAGACAAAAAATAAGTCATGTAAATTTATTCACAACAAAATTATATTTTTACAACTTTAATTTGAACTTTGAATTTAAAACGAATTTGTAAACAATGAATTATTTACGTAAAACTATGTAAATTAACGTAACTAATTAACGTAACGGATATGCTTATTGTGAATTATTATGTTTTCCTTACGTTTAGCTATAGATTTATCTATGCTGTAAATAAAGTTAAAATAACGTTTCTTTATACCTAAACTTAACAAAAGAATTCACTTTTCCTGTAACTAGCAAACGGTGGGCACAATAAAGAACTCCAATTTGTACTTTGAACTCTAACCACAAATCATTTCTTTTTATTTCTATTTTCACATTGCATATTCTTTTATAATTACTCCACGCACGGAGAAATTATAAAATATTGCGGCAAAGGCTTAACACAACTACTCAATATTTAGGTGGCTAATATTGCGCAAATTTCAGTTGGCATTCCAGACACAATATACAGTCCACTTATTTCTCTTCTCTCCCTAAATATCATCATAACTCCAAGAAACCTTTTCACCGTGCAATTTTTATTTATTAATTAAAAAAGTTTTCTATCCGCTAATTTAAAGCAGACTTTATTTACTGACAGGTTCTTACATAAAGGGTCCGCCAAATAACTTCTTTTTTTGAACTCCTGAACCAATTGGACTTTGTATGGCGTTATATGCAAAATTCGTGTCAATGATGTCTCCGAAATGTTCAATTGTTGAGAACGACGGTGAATTGATGTTGATGGCGCTTCACACACACTTTCTCCCACAGCAGCAATAATCTCGGGTGTACGCACTGTTTTTGGCTTTTCATGCTTTGGTTTATCGATGAGGATGCCAGTTTCTTTCACTTTTTTCACAAGATAACGAACATACGGACCATATTCGTTCAGCGGAAGGATAAAACTAATTATCTATCAAATCAGACATGAGCTAAGTGTTGCCATTCACGAAATAAGCACTAGTTGAAAAAAAAAACGTTAGATTGCGAACCCTTTAGTATTTCATTTCGCGTCTCCGAAAATCTTCAGAGGTCCAATGTAGAAGGGGAGAAAATTTACCCAAATTATAATTTTTGAAGGAAAAAGTGTTAATCGCTTTACCCGTATTGCTTTATTTACTTGATGAGGAGTAAAAAACAAAATTGGAAGAATTGTACTAAATCAAAACAAAAATAAAACATTCCATATGAAGTTATATATGCCACATCTACGGTTATATCAATCGATATGTATTTAGATAGTAATGTGAATGAGACCATGTCAAAAATTTTAGTAAAAATAAATCCAAGATAAAGTTATGAATGATTATATGTGCCATCACATATATATCCATCTATATAAAGCAATATGTTTTTTATATAATATTATATTAAACAATATATGATTGTATATGCAGGCTTTTACTCTTATACTAAATTAGCATAATTTCATATATTATTTTATATGGGTTTATGTTACATAAAATACTATATGTGGTATCACATTAAAATTTTTTTCAAAATCGAATCTGAAGTGTTTAAAGTCAATTTTAAGTTGAAACTTTTATTTTTTTTTTTTGACATGCGGAATATTGAAAGTAAATTGTGGTTTGCAATAAAAAACTTTTCAAATGTAATTGCGTTGAACAAAATTATAAAATTATATTTTCACCTGTAGTCTCTCTATTTAAAATCTCTGCAGAAAGTTTAATGTATTGTTCCGAAATTATAAAATTACAAACGCATTTGCAATTTGCCTTACAACTTGCATTGATTGCAGCTGAAATGGTAAATATATATAACAAAATCGTTTGTAACTTGAAAACTATAATAAATTTTATGTTTAAAATCGTTTTACCATATTCACAAGTTATATGCGAGTTTATATGAGATCATACTTGGGATTTTAGCATTGAGGCATTGTTTTTTTCATATAATTTTTTTTTTTTTTTTTTTTTTAAAGAGAAGCAACACTCAGGAAATTCTTCCTATTAATTAATGTGTTGCTTTCTTTGGAAAGAGGATAGTGGAGAGATGAAAGGTGGTGAAAGATGAAGGGCTTCAAACATGGCAACACTGTAATTGCGCGAGATGGTAAGTCTTAGAACAGTTGTTGCTCGCCACCTGATGTAGAGTTGGCGAATTTATTGAAGCGTTTTGTTTCATAGCCCTGATTCATTATTTTACTTCGGTGGGGTTAAGTGCTATGGGAACACCGAAGGTGGGCGCAGCGATACATATAAGTGATAGAAAACTCATACGTATTATTTTTCTAAATTGATGTTGTCGTCACCGGGAATCGAACCCGGGACCATCTGTGTAACAGTCCAACGCGCTAGCCATTACACCACAACGCATTGGGTTAATTAATGTTTTTGAAATTCGAAGCAACCATAAGATATTTATATTTATTATATCGTATTAAATTATATATAATCTTATAGTATTAAAGTATAATTTCATAAAATTGGATAAGGACAAAATTCCTGCAAAGCTATTTCAAATCTCTTCTAATTTTATATAAATTACTCTAAAATGATGTAATTAAATGTAATTTTATACAATTTAATCGGGCCATTTTTCGGATGAATTTTTATATGATTATGAATGGGGTCATAAAACTATATGAAGCTCCATAACTAAATTTTCTTTAAGTTTTACTAAAAATTATATATGTTATGGGATTTAAGCAAATCCAATTTGATCCCAAAATGTCTTATTCAATCTACCAAAAATTTCTAATATTTTTGGACTTAATTAGATCGTTCTAAATTCGTTCTAAATTAATCCCATGGGATATTTTGGGATCTACCAGGATCTTAAATTAGATATTATTCGATACCCCCAATTTTGAGATAAACTTTAATAAGATTAAATATCAATCTATATCAAATTAGATTTGATATTATATTTGAGATATAACTTTTTTTTTGATAGGTTTCCCAATAGTAGTAAAACGGTTAACATTAAACATTAATCTGTTATTTATGGTCAATCCCCTCTATTTGTTCTTTTTATTTATTTTTCCTAAAGCACTTATTTCACGGATCTACGTACATTAAATATAATTTATAATTCAACTTTCAGATTCATGGGAAAATTTTTTAAGATTTAGAGTTTACACAGAGAAAACAGATTTGTGCAGACAGTCGAATTTTCAAATAATCAAATGATTCGGTGTTGTAGCCGAATTTGTTGGTTGTGATAACAGAAAATCAGAGGAGACAACGGTTTTTTTGACTGTTTTAAGAGAAATTCGATTGCCATAACAACCATTCGGTAGCGGAAACCAAAAAATATGGTTCTCACAACCGAATAATTGAACAAATTCAAATAATCAGTTTTAATTAATGAAAAATAACGTTTAAAAATTGTTAAATATCCTTATTTTAAGGATATTTTAGCATTACAAATTCAGCATCTTTTGTTAAAAAACATATTCTTGCCTATACTATATAGACTATAGTCTGCATAAAATATATAAAAAAATGCATAAATTTTATATTCTGGCCAAACTATTCATTGTTAATAATCATATTTCAAATTCTCTCAAAAACCAATCAAAAATTTGATATGCAACCAGTTTATTAGCATAACACCAATCACATAAAGTCAGAAGAAAAAAACAAAAGAAAGAAAAGTCCAATTAAGAAATCTACAACTGACTTGAATGAAATATTTAAACCCACACACGATACAACAATCAATAAATGTGGCCAACAATAATCTGGATCCGGCAAGGCATAAAACGAATGACTCGTGTGGTCTCTTTGGTCTTAACAATATTTTGTTTTTAAATGGAAAATTATGTTAATTATGATATGATGAACAATGTCAAATGATTAACTAAATAAGAAAAATCATTTAATCATCTTGCTACAAACTTTAAAAAAAGCTCATGGATGGTAACCGATTCGTTACGGGTAGCGATAAGGGTCACGTTATTTTGTTTTATTTCGGTAACGGTATTTTAGCGGTAACGATATTTCAGTTATCTCCTTAACGGGTTTTTAGAGTTAGCGGTATTTTACTTATTTCGGTAACGGTATTTTAATGGAACGTTATATTAGTTATTCAGGTAATGCACACCGCTATACGCTATATTAGTTATTCAGGTAATGCACACCGATATTTTCAGCCTCATTATGCGCGAGTTCACGTGACTGGCTAGTTTATGATTAATCTTTTGGAAAATATATCTATTTACAGCGATTTTTTCGGTAGCAGCATTTTAAGGATAACGCTTTTCAATTATTTCGGTAACGGTATTTTAGCGATAACGGTATTTTAGTTATTTCGGTCACGGTATTTTAAGGATATTGATATTTCAATTATATCGGTAACAGTATTTAGTGATAACGGTATTTCAATTATTTCGTTAATTGTATTTAAAGGACAACGATAACCAATTGTAACTTCTTTGAATCGAAAACGGTATTTTAGCGGTATTGCCTGCCATCTCTGCAGAAACTACGTTTAAAACTAAATCATGGCTTATGCTAAAAAAAAAAGTCAATGATCATTTTTCTCACACACAAATTCACTTCAAGGAGACGATAAATATAAAATGAAAATAATGTCTTAATCAACTTTAACTTTGTTCTTTACTAATGTATGTATGTACCGTGTAGTTAGTTTAATGGGGAGTAAGTATATTCCATTCGTATGTATGATTTTAGTTTTGTCTGATTTGGTTTATGTATCCCCTTCTTCAGTTAAATGCCTGCATATTGTTTATTTATGAATGTCATTCAATTTATTATGATTTCTGTATTGTTGCTGTTATTATTTTGTTGTTTTATCTTCCTGCCTTCTCTTTGGTTGATTATTTGTCTTTATTTCGTTTTTGTTCTTTTTCTTAAGAGGAAAATGATCTTATTTAGGCATCTACAAGATAATTCACTATGGGCCAGAAACCAATTTAAAAAATATGCAAAAACTTTAAAAATTAAAAAGAGATCACGCCTATCTCACATATATCACAACAAAATTAAGTAAATCAAATGAGTTAAATTAATAAAAAAAAAAATTTAAGCTATTCCAAGGCAATCCACTCCAGTCCAGGGGGGTTGCCGCGTAACTCGAATCGAAAATCAAAATTTTCGAAAAGACCTTCCGAGTCGAAAGTAAATGCATACTGTGTAATTCATTCGGAACGACTACAGAGTTGTATTCATAATAAAGAGGGAACAAACTGAAGAAAACGTGGCAGCACTATTATGAAATGTCAAAATTACAAAAAATCCCAAAACAAACAAAATTTGAAATCAAAAAAGAAATTGTTTTTTCGTTTTAAAACATAAAAATGGATTGCGTTTATTTGTGGTTTGATGAAGATGACGATAATTCCTCTTCAATTGATAACAAATTGGACGTTTGCTGTTCCAATGGAGTAAGAGAACAGTATCTGCTTGGACCACCAACGGGATCTGCTTGGACCACAACGCTCATTACAAAAACTTACTTTTTTCCAGCCATTGACATCACATTCGGGTGGTCCGAAAGCATTCAAATCCGAACACAACTTTTGCCACAAATTATTTGACTTATTCTTAGCATCTGGGACTTTTAGATGCCCTTTTGCCAAGTCTGAATGCTTTACCATGAAGTCGACCATTACCTCATATTGTTTTTTATTTGTGTATAAATTTCTGTTTGGAGCTTGCCTTTGTAAATTGAAAACACAAATATTATTAAATTTAATATAATTTAATTTATTGGGTAATTTAATAAATATTTTTGTATAAATGAACAATATTATTAAGTTTTCTTTATTTGTTAATCATTTTTTATTTTTTAAATGTGTAAATACTTACATTTTTAATATTTTTTCACTTGTCACTAGCAAAATAGCTTTCGAACAATTTCCGAACGTTTTTATCGCAAAAACAGTTCATCTTCGTAACACAGAGTTGCATTTTCGAAAGGGATTTTTTTGTTTGAAAAGGGAGAAAAAAATGTCTGTACTTTCGAGAAAAAAAGTACGAAAATCGTATTACGCGGTACAATTTGTTCGTATTCGTACATTTTTCTTTTCGAATCGAGTTACGCGGTAACCCCCCAGGAAAATTATTTATATTAAAAAATTATTAATTCACAAAAATTACCTTGCAAAAAAACTGCTAAATTTAGCAGACTGCCTGATCAATTCCATTTTTTACCATAGGACTTTAAAAAAATCGTATCGTGAAGAAGCTCCATGGGAATAGTCTTTGCGATGTTGCGCCAGTCAGTTAAAGAGTCAGTAACTTTAATACCAGGGCAACCAGAAATATGCTATTAAAAATTAATTTTATGTTGTTAAAAATAAATGTTGAGCGCACTAAAAATGCCCTTAACCCATTAATGCCTGACCCCCGATTCCATTGTCCAATATCGATGAAATTTCACATATTCTTTACTTAAGGTTTTGGAAGTTATTTGATATAATTATCTTTTCGATTTCCCATACTTGGGACTTATGAATTAACCGCTGATATAAAATAATTCCTCTGTGGTTTTTTAATTAAAGTATTTTGTTATGCTCTTTCATGTAAAACTCTTCATTTTGACTTGAAAATAATCGATATTTCAAGCAAGGGTACTTCATAAAACTATAAAATACGTATTTTAATGGTCATGTCATGAAATCATACCTGTAGCCCAAGTGAGTGATCCTACCCCACTACCTAACACTATTAGCCAACAATAAAGTTTTCCGATGTGTCGCTTCTCCAATTTTTCAGAGGCAATTTCAATTCTTTCTTTAAATTTTTCAGAATATGTACATTTGCAGACAATTGAACAGATAATTACCAACCCCCAATTTTACACCAACATTTTCCTAAAGTATTTTAATCCTTTCTCCATCTACCTGTAAAAATCAATTTGATGCAACTCTTACCTGGCTTTAGCTATAATTTTTTTAAGATGGCTCCTTTTTGGGTATTTAAATACCCAATAGGCAGGAATGTGTTAAAACGGAAAATATGTTCTTTAAGTAAAAAATCGATGCGGGTACCGATTACGGTATCGCTATTTTCTTAACGGTATTTCAGATATTTCGGTATCGGTTTTTTTTTATCGGTAAAGGTTTTTAGTCATTTCGGTAACACTATTTTAAGGATGACGGTTTTTCAGTTATTTCGGTAAAGGTATTTTAAGGGTAACGTTATTTTACATACGAACAAATTTTTTAATTACTTATATTATTTTTGAATTATTTATTAAAGATAAAGGTATTGCTGTTTTAAACAAAACCCTTCTTTAGATTATTTCTTTAACGGTATTTTGAAGATAACGCTATTTCATTTATTTGGGTAACGGTATTCTAACAATAACCGTACTTTAGTTATTTCGCTAACGGAATTTCACGAAAATCAGTATTTCAGTTATATCGGTAACGTTATTTTACGGTTAACCGTTTTTCAATTATTTCGGTAACGGTATTTTTGCGATAACAATATAGGTAGTTGAAAATGATTTTAGTGGTATTGCCTGCCTACCATGATAAAAACACATGTTTAAATTTGTAATATTAAACCAATTTTCCAATACAGTTGAATTAATTTTATGAGATTTATTTCAAATATTAACAAAATAGAAAATAAATAGTGTCCGACCGAACAGTTCGGCCAAAAAACTATATTTGATCGGATTAGAGGCAATGAGGACAAATTTTGGTATTGGGAACATGTTTGTTGAGCCGATTTAATTCGATTTTGTGTATAAAATTTAAGAAAAAATTCGAAGTTTAGCTATAAAGTTAAAAGTTCGGCCGCCGAACTATTTTCGATTTGGCCGAACTTCTGGAGGCCGAACAGTGAATTCATTGCTTAAATACGGACTTTTATTTAAATTTGACACTCAAAATCGCATCTAATCAGCCCAATAACATTTTTCCATTCTCCAAATTTGCCCATAATCCTTAAAAATACCGAATACTAACCAAATGCATTTTCTGGCCGAACTGTTCGGTCGGACACTAGAAATAAAATATTGGTATGGTCCAAACATAAGAAATTCAAATTTGTAAAAATTGCTTTAGTTTTCGAGTCAGCGTCGCAAACCGCAGAAAATATAAAAAAGAGTTTTTATTGAAAAATAAAATTGTTGAACAATGTGGAAAAATAGGCTCTAAAAATATGCTTTTGTTCTAAAAAGTACAAAAATATTCTTCAAAATAGTCAATGTTTAAGTTTGTTGGATTTATTGGAAAGTGACTTGCTGTCCCATTACTCACTCCACAATGGGGACATTAAAACACATACATTTTATATTTAATAATGTTTTATTTTCTGCATCTTCTTGTTCTTCCTATATTTGCATTACATCCATTTTTTTCTTTTTCTCTACATTCATTCATATGATTTTGTTTTCCTGGACTACGCTCTGGACTTAACAAGTTTTTAACCTACGCACAATTTAAGCAAAACTTTTTTTTTCATACATATATTAAAGAGTTATTCTTTTAGGAATATGATACAACAATACCTTGTGGGTAGGAAGTTATCATCATAGTATCATTCAATTGTGTGTATGTGTGTGTGTGTGATTGTAAATGCATGTAGGCATGCTTTGACAAAACGTTTATGTGCTTGCATAAGCATAAACTTTGGCTTTGATTTTAATGTTGTTGTAGTTTTGTAGGATAATTGGCTTGTCTTTGTTGGGAGTTTTGATGTTGTTGTTGTTGTTTGTTTCGATTTATGCATCCGCGTCATTTTTAAATATTTCTTATTGATGTGAATATATTTTTGAGATATGATTGGTCAGATGATAATATTACACTGAAAAAAAGAAGAAAAAAACCAACATATTTAAGATTGATCGCATGTAAATTATTAGTATTATGACAAGGATTATAAAATAATATACATTTTATTAATGCATTTACATAAACGAAAGTATTACGACTTTTGAATTGTGTTACATGGACCAATGCTTTAAGACCTAGGCTTTTGGCATTTGGAAGTGCAATTGATTTAGACAAATAAATAAAAAACACACCATCAGGTTAGAACTAGAAATGTGTATTATCAGCTGAAAGCCATCTAGACCTAGTGATTGATATATACCATAGGTCGGCATTTCATAGCACAATTGTGCAAAGACCTCTTCACGCATATACTTATGCTCTTTCATTTATTTGTCGATGAGACTCTGACAAGTGTACATGCGGCGGATGCTTTTATATTTTTTTCAGCAATACTTACCCAACAGTTCTATTTAATAATGAATTACGAAAAATATTTTATGATTGATAATGCATTTGGTAACATGCAATGCATTTTATGTTATCAAATTTAAAACACATTTTATTAATAAGAAATTGTCATAACATTATGAATAAATAAGTTTGGAAGTATTAGAAATTCCGTTTGTATATCAAGATCGTTGTTAATTTCTTTTCTACGTTTTCCCATTCCAAAAACTTCAGCATTCCTTTTTTTAAGTCATACAAAATGTTTGGACAATTTCAAATATGTATATTTAAGTGAAAAACGTAACACATTACCTACACACAAAAAAATTGTTGCCAATAACTTGACTAAAATAGCCCTCTCTATCTTGGTAAATTTTCCAATGTTTTTGGCTAAACAATTTAAAAACTTATTTAAATTTTACAAAACAACTTGGATAGGTCTATTTTAGCCAAGTTATTGGCAACTATTTTTTTGTGTGTAATTAACTATAATGGTAATTTGAAACGCTCGATTTAGTGTTTGCTGGGTAGTACGCTCACACACACAACCTCATTTTACGCTTTGGCGACCTATGATATATACTCAAAAATGCTTAAGAGTAGAATCTACTGAAAATTACAGCTAAAGTTAAAAAGGCGGCCGCTAAAATAACTAAAAATTTTGCTTAACTGCTGAAAATAGCTAACAATGTCGTAAACATAACTGACAATTTTTTATTACAAACGTTTTCAAAGAACTGTTAAACTTGGTAAAAACTACTGGTTTTCAACAGTTATTTTTTCTGTAGTTTAGACATGTTTATTCAAATATTTATTTACAATAAACATTTCTATTTAATACATTAAAATACAAAGTCAAAATTCCCAGCAGTACTCCAGTTATTACATTGTTATGCATTCTTTATACAATAAAAGCGATAATTTTTAAAAACTGGACATAATTTTCAATTTTTAAATAACTTACAAAAATTAACAGTTTATTGCAAAATTACTGTTTTGGTAGTAATTTATTAAAATACTAAAATACCGGCTTCAACCAGGTAACATGACATAGCCCCAGCTGACCTAATCCCAATTTCGGGTATTGTGATTATATCCAAAAATGTTTCCGGAAATTGCGATTATGACCGACAAGCTTTCGTTCATAATATTTTTTTCTATATTATTTTTTTGTATTTTTTCTTGCCTGTTTTTAAACACACATGGAAAAAATATAAGTTTTATGTTAGGTAGCCAGTATGCTTACACAGAGAGAACTTTCTGGGACAAATTTTAATGGAATTAGTCACAAAACTAATGAAGTTTTTACAAAGTGAATGAAAAATTTCTTAAATCTCATGAAAAACCTCATTATTTATATGAAACTATTTTTAATAAAACTTTTTTATGCGTCGTATGTAATTTTTAATAAATAAAATAAAATTTCATTTCATAGTATATTGCCAAGATTGAGATCATATTTTAAATGTTACTATTATAAATAAAATTCTCATAATGAAAAACTGCATTAATTTAACTAAAAGTTTCAATGGACGAGTTCTAATGACATTTCATAGATCTAAAGCAAAATTTAATTGATATCATGCTGATAATTCATTCAGTGTAGCCAACATTATCTTGCCTTGTATGCAGAGCGTTTTTTTAAATTCTCAGATTTTTCAATTTATTTAAAAATCTATTTTTAGATAAGATGTTTAAAATATGTTAATTTTCCAACTCCTAAGAAAGCTATTTCTAAAAAACCCCATTTAGAACACTACGAAAATAATTTGCATGATTTAAAAGAATTGGTTTAATCAATGATGTTGCACTGAAACTTTTCGTCATGTAAATGTATGTTTTCATAAGGTTTTAAGAAAAATATTATCTTATTTATTTAAAGATTCACTGATTTTATAAATAAAATTAAAGTTTCAAAACAAGCATAAATCTTTTCATTAATAAATTAGTTTACTTCATAACATAAGGTGAAGAAAAATTTAATTATTCTACTGAACAATTTTATTATATTTCGTACTCGAAAAGTCTTGGTTAAATCGGTTTAAGTTTGAACTAAAAGAACAGGTTGATGTATTCACAATTTTATATAAAAATACGTCGGTGATAAAACCTGTAGTTAAACCGGTTCTGAAGCATAAACTCAAAAAAAGTTAGTAAAGTCTGCAAAAAATTTTGCTGAGTTAGTAAACATAAAAATCTACCTAAGATGTGTGTCTTTGTCTTTCGCTTTAGTCTGTATACCTGTCTGTATATTTGTTTTTGATTTGACCACACAAGATTATTAATCACTATAAACATTTAGTTTTGAAATACACATTTATTTTTTATTAAATTTAAATATTTTATTTTGTCTTTTATTTAATTAATAGACAATTGCTTTCACAATCCGGTGACAACGCAAAATTTAAGTTGTTTTAATCCACAATTTTGTTTTATGTATGGAAAACAGATGAAAACATCTTCCATATTTATTATATGTCTTACAAGAGTTGTACTTTTTAGTATAATTTTCCTTCTCTCTACTACATCTTGACATGCCGTATATTCCTCAATCTGGTTGCCGTACACACTATTAATGTGCTTATCAGCACATTTTTTTCAGCAAAATAAATTAGTAAAACATTAGTATAATATTAGTAAAACATTAGTTCAAAAAAGTGCTGAATAAGTATAATTAAAATTTTAGCAGAAAACATAATTTTACCAAAAAATTTGCTGACAAATAGTATACCTGATTTACAAGACGTTATACTAACATTTCTACTAACTTAGTATTTTAAGGGTACAAAAGTTCAAATTTTAATTTAATTCAAATTTTATTTATTTATTTAATTATTTTAATCAATACAGCACAACAAGAACTAGTCTTATTTAATAGTACTGGGAAGATAATGGCACAATAAGATTTTTGTTAGTAAAAATAGGATATAAAAAAATAATACTTAAAGTTTATTATTTTAAAGAATTAGCTATTTCAAAAATAAAAAAATTTAAAATATATGTATGTTAAATAAAAATTATATAAAAATTATTATTACATGTTGACATTTAACAAAATTGAGAAACAAGTAATATTACTAAAATCATTGTCCTAAATGATTAAATATTGCAATTTTGAAATGCTTTGCATTGCTTATGGTTTGCATATTTGAGGGTTCTTCTATACTGATTTTTTGAAACATACACTTTTCTATAGTATTTTAGAGCAATTATAAAATAATTTAATTCGATTTCTTTCAGTGTATGAAGTTATACCTTAAACAGTAGCCCCTTTCGACGTTAACAAGTTGTCAATTTAAATCACTTGTTTTTTGAATATCTTACCAAAACCAAAGTTTGCAAAAATATTAAATAATGATGTATGAAATTTTAGTTTTTTTCTTTCCTTTTTCGTTGATCTTAAATGCATGCAATCAAAATTTTGCAAATGATACTAAATTAAGTCGTTGACCATTACTTCATAAAGAATTATACAAAATATATGAATAAATGTTCAATTTATAGTGATTACAAGCATTTATGATGGTTTTCGGGACAAAATTATTGAGATTGATTAAAAATGACACATTAAGCTTCATACAAATTATGCCGAATTAATAAAAAATAAACCCTAATAATGGTGAGTGGTATTAAGAAAAATGCTACGCACATTGGGTTGAAGCGTTGGTAAACTAAAAGTAGGAAATTCGATATTTTTGGAATTATATTGAACGTATATTGATTAGGAAAAAATTCATTTTTTGAAGTATTTTAACAAAACTTTTATTATTATTTTTTTAATTTTTATGAAAAGAATTTTTTAAATTAAACAAAACTTAAATTAATTTAACATAATAAAACTTTGGTACAACTTAATTTAAAGCAAAATATTATATTATTATATATTGAATATAGTGTACATTGGCTAATAAAAGCGACTTTATTTATTCCAGTTTAAGCTAGACTTTAACAAAAAACAAAAATAAGACATTAATAAAACTCAAAAATGTTTTGTTATTTTCAATTTATAACGAGCTTTCAACCTCCGTATATTAACAAAAATAAAGCAAATCAAACATATTAGCTAGGTTGATATTAGTATTTCGATCTGGCTAAAGATCTCATCAGAACCCGATGTTTTAGAAATACTAGAGCCTCCATAATAGGCAGAACTTTAACAAAAAAAATATTAATCATCAATTTTGCTCCATTCTTGTTTTGTTTTGCGAATAATTTTGAAAATTATGAAAATGAAGAGGCCTTGTTTTACAAAAACCATATTTTTGCGTTAACTACCTCGAAAATTTATTGTACATTGATATAACAGTGCAGAAAAAAAAATTTTACTTAGAAGAATGGTTTTGACTAGTATTGATGTAGAATTTTGTCTTTTTTCACCCGGAACCAAATATTATAACTAAAACTCAATTCGAAGACATAAATAAAGCGCCACTTTTGACTGATTTCGACCAGAAGTGCAACGTATAGTGGTATGTATCTTAACATTTTTGGAAATAATTAGCCCATTTCTTATTTCGTAGTTCGTTTGCAATGAAATTTGGAACAGGCATAATTGACATTCGAAACACCACGGAGTGGCAATATGACCACCCAAACTAGGATACTTTTTGCCTATAAAATTTTGAATGATTGCCATTTTTTGTTTCTAATGCGTTTTTCAAAAGATGATCATATTTGTAATATGCTAGTAGAGATTAACAAAAAAAACATGCTTATAAGGGTCGGTTATTTCTAATAGTTCGCAAGATATTTTCATTTGAAAATGAGAAATTCCAAATTTGGTCCGACTCTGGTCTAGTCTTTTGCGAATAGCGGGACGAAACCGGGACAATTGCATTTTTAAAATATTGGTTATTTAATTTAACAAATTCTTGATTAAATAAAAAAAAGAATGCAATATCTTGTTCCACTCAAAAACAACATTCGTTTAAAGTAGAAATTACAAAAAAAAACAAAAAATGTTTGCGAGTTTATAACCAAAAAGTACCAACAGTCTTTTAGCTCTAGATAAATATTTTCTTTCTGAAACTATAAAGTGTGCATGCTATTCTGAAACGCGTTTATATATAGAAGCGAGTTGTGCTTAAACAATTCTTGATTTGTATATATTTTTCCCGCAAGAAGCTTTTAAAGTCGCGACATTTTCAAGGCATTTATCAACTTTAACCCACTGTTAACAATTGCCCACGCCTCTAATCGTAATCATTTCGTTGCAGTCGGACCACTAAGTAAAAAATGGCCGAATTGTTTTCAAAAATATTGTGATATTAAAGTCTACAGTAAAACGATATTTTAAGAAGAAATTGGCCTCGATTTCGTCCCGCTATTCGCAAAAAACTGGACCAGATTTATGATTCCACATTTTCAAATGGGAATATCTTGGGAACGGTTAGAGATAATCTACACATATAAGCATTTTTTTGTTAGCCTCTACTAGTATTATGTTAAATTTTTTAAAATCGGATTAGAAACAAAAAAATGGTGAGCACTCAAAATTGTATATGCAAAAAGTTCTCTATTTTGGGTTTTCATATTGCCACCACCCGGGGCTGGAATGATCAATACTTAAGATCGTTAATACGCCACTTCATTGCAATCGGACTGCTACTTAAGAAATGGCCGAATTATTCCCAAAAATTTTACACTTTATATGCTTGAAATTCCGTTTTTAATACAAACATTGCAATATTTTTTATTCACTAAAACCTTGAAAAAAAAATATAATTTCGTTATAATTTTTATTAAAAATAAAAATTATGTTTTTTTCGACCTTTAATTGTGCAATGAAAATGAAAATTATTCAAGTTCGAGGCCATACTCTATATTTCTTCATTAGGATATTGTCCTAACAAATAATCTATAGAGTTTTTTATTATCAAATTTATTATTTGACCCTTTCAGGAATGTGTTGATAGATCTATTTCGGGAATTTTCTAGGTTCCCATCATCAGAACACGTTTTGAAAGCGGCAAAAATCCCATGCCAAACATCAAACATTCATATGAATTAGTTTACTCACTACATAAGAACTAATATACATATGAGTTTGAAGTTAAAGATTATAACCATTGATCAAAAAATAAATTGAAAACTTGTTTGATGTGCAAGATCCACCTCTGGTGGATATTCAATACACGTTTTTTGCTTTTCTCTCCTTTTTATATTTTGCTTAGTTTGTAAACAAAACAACAAAAAATTCCCGAAATAGATCTATCAGCACTTTCCTGAAAGGGTCAAATAATAAATTTGAAAACAAAAAACTATATAGATTATTTGTTAGGACAGTATCCTAATGAAGAAATATAGAGTATGGCCTCGAACTTGAATAATTTTCATTTTCATTGCACAATTAAAGGTCGAAAAAAACATAATTTTTATTTTTAATAAAAATTATAACAAACTTGTAAAAAAGGCAAAGTACCGCCTAGTTTACTTCCCCTGTTTTGTTTACAAACTAAGCAAAATATAAAAAGGAGAGAAAAACAAAAAACGTGTATTGAATATCCACCAGAGGTGGATCTTGCACATCAAACAAGTTTTCAATTTATTTTTTGATCAATGGTTATAATCTTTAACTTCAAACTCATATGTATATTAGTTCTCATGTAGTGAGTAAACTAGTTCATATGAATGTTTGATGTTTGGCATGGGATTGTTACCGCTTTCAAAACGTGTTCTGATGATGGGAACCTAGAAAATTCCCGAAATAGATCTATCAACACACACCTGAAAGGGTCAAATAATAAATTTGAAAACAAAAAACTCTATAGATTATTTGTTAGGACAATATCCTAATGAAGAAATATAGAGTATGGCCTCGAACTTGAATAATTTTCATTTTCATTAAAAAATATATTTTTTTAAAAAATTTTGAATTCTTTTGCAAATATTTCAGGAAATAAATAACGGTTTTGCAAGTTTGATACGGGATATTATTCGTCGAAGTCTCTTGTGTCCGCGTCATGTAGAAGAAGTTAAATATATTAGCTGCTATAAAAATTGTGGACATTAGTCTTAAAAATTAGATTTTTTTTTTTTGAAACTTCTATAAAATTTGCATTAAAATCTTATTATATCGAGTCGATAATTATAATATTTTAATACAGAATCGTAGAATTTAAAAAAAAAATTTTATATCTGAACAAATTTTTGAAAAAAACAGCAGTAATTTAAATCACAGAAAATAGTGTTTTCAAACACGCATTAAAACACATTATTATACACAAATCGATGACTAACTTTCGTAAATTTCAATACCATAAATATTTTTTAACATTTGAACTTCAATTTCGCGGTATTAAATCAAAATTGCAAAAAACAGGTGTTCAGCAAAAATTTAAGAGAGGAAATATCTCGACAGCTAACCGAACGATTTTTAAAATGTTTTGGCATATTTGTGATATGCGTGCCAAGATTATGCGAAAATTATATATTGCAAGAGGAGGTAATTTTTATAGTGTAATTAATTTGTAATATATTTGTGTATGATACTTCGTTTAACAAAGAAAAAGTATTTGCGAAAGAAAGGCAAGGATAAAAGGAATTTTGTTCATCGGTTTTTGCATTTCTAGGAAGTTTGTCGGCGAAATCAGTAAAATATGATCTAATAGTTTCCTCATTAACATCAAGAATTCTAAAGCGCCTTCTGTTTTATTTTATTACCAATTTGATGTTATACCAACCACAGTTTTTCTTAATAAAACTGACCACTGCGTTAACTAACGTGTCAAAGACTACCGAAAATCTGAATTGGAAACTACTTAACAGATGTTTTTTTTTTTTTTTTTGCTAGTCTTGTTTGTCTAGATAGAATTTGGATCTTATTTTAGTAACAAAATAACAATGAATTGAATACATTTGTATAAGAAAATTGTATGTTTTACAACTAAAGACAAAACAATTGCAAATATTAAAATAGGATTTGTAAACATTACAACACCCAGCATGCGCCATAAAAATACCTAACCCAGCCATAGAAATATAATGCAAATTGTATGCAGAAAAAAAATTCAAAGATTTGTATGGTTTTATGCTACCTTAAGTTAAGGTCAAACAAGGGATAAGGGATATTAGCTTCAGAAAACTGAAGGTAAAATCCTAAGCCAGTTTTGTGTATCTGGTTTACTTTAGATAATGTTAAGGCGTGAATTGTTATGAAATTACAATTGTTGCAAAATTGCAGACAAAGGAAATATAGAATAGGGACATCTTTTGTTTCGTTATTAGTTTATGAAAGCAAAGTGTGTCATGTTATCCCTTTTTTTCTAAATTTTGTTAGATCTTGTTATGAATAAGAAGTTATGGTTTTCCTTTTCTGCATTTATATTTTATACCGTAGTTTTGTTATAAAGAATTAAATTCTTGTTAAATTGTAATTTTTTGTTTTTGGCATGAGTAAGGTGTCATTTATGTCATATGACATAAAAGATTAAATGGAGAGTAAAAAAAGCGCTCTCTAATGATTTAATATTCAAGTAGACTTTGTAAAAAATAAAAACCTTTTCAATTTATTTTTTGATCAGTGGTGATAATATCTAACTTCGAGCTCATATATTAGTTCTCATGTAGTGAGTAAATTAGTTTATATGAATGTTTGATGTTTAGTATGGGATTGTTACCGCTTTCAAAACGTGTTCTGATGATGGGAACCTAGAAAATTCCCGAAATACATCTATCAACACATTCCTGAAAGTGGTCAATTAATAAATTTGAAAACAAAAACACACTATAGATTATTTGTTAGGACAAAATACAGAGTGTGGCCTCGAACTTTAATAATTTTCATTTTCATTGCACAGTTAAAAGTCGAAAAAAACATAATTTTTATTTTTAATAAAAATGATATCAAACTTTTAAAAAATAAAAACTTTAAAAAAGTTTTCGGAATTTTAAAAATGATTTGCTAGTTTCTATAAAAGATTTTTGTTTACTGCAATGTCCTTTAAAATTTACAATATTCCGAAAAGCTCATGCTTAATTTTTAAGTTCACCAAGCTATAAAAGCACCGTGAAATAACTCCCAAATGAAATAACTCCCAAAAAAATAACTCCCAACAATTTTCCATATAATTTGGGATTTATTTCATTATGAAATAACTCCCAATGCGTTAGGACTTATTTCACATTCTTCTGTCAGAAATTATTTCATTATGAAATAACTCCCAAATGAAATAATTTTATTGGGAGTTATTTCACTTTTTTTTGGCATTGGTAGATATTTCAGTTTTGTTGGGACTTATTTCATTTTTAAATGTGATTTTATCGTTGGGAGTTATTTCATTTTTGTTGGGAGTTATTTCATTTCTATTAAAATTACATTTTGGTAAATTTTATGCATTTGTAACGGTTCTTAAAATTGTCGTAAAGTAAATAATAGCAATACAAGTAGTTATTTTACCAAAAGGAACGCAGTTCTAGCTAGAGTTTTGGTAAGTAAAGATCGGTATTAAAGTGATTAAAAATAATGGCAAATTTTGAATTTGAAATAATGAGTGGCAAAAGAAGAAATAGTAAAGTGTTATACGTAAAAGTCGAAAATCAAATTTATTTAAAAAATTCGGAAGCTAAAGTACGAAAATATTATACGTGTTACGAAGAAAACGTGTTACGACATAAGGTCCATGGACATTATACTCCAGTGTGGAAACAGATCAGTAATTTTGAAGTTTCTTTTGTGTCGCACGCAGAAAAAACTGTCGCGTTCGTCGGAGGAAAAAAACCCCTAAGAGCGGCCGAAGGCCGCCACCCAGAAGAACTTGTTTTGTTTTCTATATTTATAATATGTTTAATATTATGTACATTTTTACATTTATTTAAGAAATAAATAGAATTCGATGTTTTTGAATTGGGAATTATTTAATTTTTTTTTTTGGGACTTTTTTCATTGGGAGTTGTTTCATTTTTTGTTGGGAGTTATTTTATTACTATGAAATAACTCCCGAATGTTGGGCTTATATTATTTTTTCTTTGGAGGTTATTTCATTTATTAAAATTGGGACTCATTTCCTTTTTTTTTTTACTTATTTCATTGGCAGTTATTTCACTGGGACTTATTTCATTTGGGAAATATTTCACGGTACCAGCTATAAATATATGTCGTCCATTCCTTAAGAGAAATATCCAAAACGATAATTTTTTTACCTCACGCTCTTTAATTTATATTTTGCACGCTTGGGAAAATAACGCCATATACAAGTGAGACTTATAGCGGAGATATACAAAAATAATGGTTTGAAACCAATCGTGGTTTTAAATTAATTGGCAACATTTGTAAATTTGAGAATCACGAATTACTAAATGTTTGATTGAAAAATTAGTTCAAGTACGGTAAAATTATATAACTAATAATATTAGCTTAATAACTGATTTAAACAATAACAACAGAAAAAAAAATCTCATTTGAATTGGAACATGTTAAACAGACTTTTAAAATTATTTTTGTTATTAGTGTATTACTCTACCGTTTTTAGTTTCTTCGAATGATGTAAACTCGAGTTTATATTCACGTGTTTTATTAAAAAAATAATAAAATTTGAAGAGAAGTATTTCCTAAAGTAGATAAACTGCTTAAGGAATTTAAAAAGCATCTCAAAGCTGCAAAAGTGGGTTCAAAACTTATTCCAATATAAGTTGGATATTAAATGAAATGTATTTTAAAGACGCATCCACCGGTATCTAAAAAACATAGCCTTTAGGCTGCTTCTTATTTTTAAAAACGTCGAATTTTTGACGGGACAACCCTTGGTTATATTAGGAATCATAAAAATAAAGTTCTCTAGTTTTTTAAAAATTTTCGAAAGAAAAATTATTTTAATAATTACAATCTTTAATTTTTTTTTAATTTTGAATTCATAATTGGTGCTTTAAAAATAATGAAAAAATTTATATATTTTTTTGGCCTAGTGGGGTTAAGGTTAAGGATACGGGTTAACAATCTAATAAAAACTCAATATTTTTTTCTGAATATGTGGGTTAAATGTAAATATTATTTTTTTTTTATTTAAAAAAAAAGAATATTCTAGCCCTTCTACATTGGTTCTCTGATGATTTTCGGTAACGCGAAATGAAACATGTAAAGACCTGTCAGTAGATAAAGTCTGGTATAAGTTAGCGGCCAAAACTTTTTTGAGTAATAAATAAACATTGCACGGTTTTTTGTTGAATAATCTTGCTCACATCATAATTTATGATAAAAGATCAAAAAATAAACTTTTGGTTTTAATTTTTTAAAATTTAAAAGTAAAATATTTAAAAAAAAATGTTCGAAAATTTTTAAAACATTATTGAACTTTATTTTTATGTTGTCCCGTAATATTTTTGGCCAATGGAAAACCATGGTTAACGATATGCCAATCATTTAATGTTTTGTATCTGAGTACTTGTGATCAGTTAAAATTATTTACAATGCAAAATTATTTTCTTGCACCAAAAATATATTCAAAAATTTTTTTTATCAGAAATACTGACTTTTCTCCAAATCCGCTAAAAATGAAATCGGTTCACATATGAAGTAGATTGTAATATTTTTTTAAAAAGAAAAGCGCCCGAAACTATTTTAGTATTTGCAATCTTTAAGTTTTGTTAAAATAATTTATTCATAATTGGAGCTTTAAAAATATATATATATTTTTAGTTTTAGAATTTTTTTTGGCTTGGTGCGGTTAGGCGTTAACAATATCTTTAAAAAAAACCTTTTTTTTGAAAATTTTTTTTTTTCTAAAAATCGGGAAAACTTTCTAAGTCTGCTACCAAACTCTATATTTTTTTTCAAAATATTGAAAAAATTACAGAATGTTTTTTATGAATTTAAATCGAAAACTGTGTTGTCCTGTCCAAAATTCGCCAATTTGTTTAGTGAAGAAGAAGCCTAATAACCGATCATTCCCGATAATTTTTGTTATTAAAAAAAATGTTTTCGAAAAACACATTTGTATAGAAAATTGTTGTTTGTTTGAGGTCAAATTAATATATCGGCTGCAAGTAGTGCTATGTGTTAATCAACATGTTTGCAAAAGAGCGAAAAAGCTGATTCATATTATCCTTTTAAGATATTTTGTTGACATCATATGTCTTAAGGATTCACGAGCTCATTTACTAAAATACTGCATTAAAAGAAATCCTGATTTTATCTCTGTTGCATGGATTTTAAGAAAAACTACACATAACTCCTTTCAAAGGAGCCTTTTTTCAAAATATGTTCAGACCAGTTTGTACACATAACACATTTTGTTTACGGAAAAAAATTTTACTTCTTTTTTTATATGAGTTAAAGATATATAACACTTTTTGTTGATCGAAAAAAAGTTTAGTTTCTTTCTTTATATGTGAATAACACATAGCAGCTTCTGCTATATTCTAAAACCACGAAGATATCGCAAAACCGCTTTTAAATTTACAATAAAAAAAAACTTCATAATAACACATGGCACTACTTGCAGGCTAGCGAAGATGTGATTATTTACTTGGAGGTAAAATAACTTAATTTTTTTTGTGATCTTTTGTGTATGTGTTACATGATGTTTAAGCATGCTAAATCTATCCGCGTTAATCACTTATCTAAAATTAAAAATATTAAAATTACTGTTTGTGCTTCATCTCAATGTATTTATTACATGTCAAAGAATATACCAAAAATATAAAAATACACTAAAAAAAATGTTGGTCCTATATAATAACTTAAAAAGAAAACCGCGATTATTTAGGAAAACACGCAGGTTTTTCCATTTTTATGATATTTAACTGGGTTCAATAATACTTATTTGCAGGAAAACATATTAAATGCTTTTACATTCGCAAAATTAAACATTTTAAATAAGTATGCTTTTTAAGGTTATACAAATTTTGTTTACTCTATAAAATTTATAGTCCTTAAATCTGTTTTATGCTTTTTCGATTAATAGTAAGCTCTTTTATTCGATGTATGTTTACCCAGTCAGAAAACGAAAAACGTACCACCGCTGGCAACATGTGCTTTCTATATCTCAAAATGATAATATCAATAGATAAAAGGTCCATCTGTTTAAAAAGTGTTGGAAAAAACACTGGGGGAAAAATAGTTCCAACGTGGTCAAAAAGTCAGTAAAACCATAAAATACGTGGCCTAAAAAATAGATTTTCCAAAATAGAATTACAAAAAAAGTTAATGTATAATTCATTTGGTCCTGCCGGGATTTGACCACTGGCCGCCAGCCGACAACTATACCCACTGAGCTAACAACCCATCCAATAACTGATAGCTTAAAACGTAACAAAATAATAACTGCTGGGTAGCCATTGGTTGATCAAATATGCTTGCACAGGCAGAAGGTTTGCTGGAAATTACTTGCCAACATTAGAAAAAATTATTAAAAATTGGTCTTAAAAGGTCTTTTCCAGTAGCAAAAAAAACTAAAAAGTATAAAAAAAAGTTATGCCTAAAAACTAGATCAAATCGGAAACTTTCTACCTACACACAGAAAAATAGAGTGCCAACCGAATCGAAAATTGTGGTTTGTTGGCTACAACCAATAAATTCGGTTAGTACAACCATATTCAAATGTTATTTCTGAATATTTTGGGTGTTGCCACTAAAATTTAGTTGTGTTAACCAAATTTCTTTGTGAAAACTAATATTCAGTTGTACCAACAGATTTCAGTTGCAGTAACCGAATTTTAGTTGGCAAATTGCTAAATTTTTTTCTGTGTTTACGAACTTTTTAAACAAAGCATCATAATTTTTATGGAATAAATGACTTTTTAGCGGTTGGAAATTTCTGACTGGGTAGAACTGCGAAAACACTTTTTTCCAACTTTGCCATGGTGGTCTCAGCCGATTCTTTGCCACTGCTTTTTTTTGTAGACCGCTGAAATTATTTTAAAACTAATACTGCCAAACTATATTTGGAAACGCTGGTAAAGTGTCTTAAACTATTTATTTGCAAATCCTCGGTTATCCAGTGGCCAGTAATTGGTCTTTTGTACCACTGGAAGTTTCTGACTTTGTAACATGTCATGTTTCTTATAAAAAATAGGGTAAAAAAACATTTAAATTTCGAAATATAGAAATGTCAAAAGCAAAAAACTTACATTTTCAAAAAATGTACGACAATTCCTTATCAGTTTGTATCCCGTTATTGGTACGCTAACATCAACTTGGTGTACCTCAAACTGTACAAAATTACACCATTATATGGAGTAAAACCCCTATGAAAAAAACTCCAAAATAGGTAAATTTCTAAAAATTTTAAATTATAAATAAAAAAATATTTCATCTTAAAAAAATTGTATGCGATTTTCTGGTTAAGGACACCTACGAGGGCGGATCAATAAGTCCGTGTCTTTTCGAACTTCCCTCAAAGTTATATGAAATGCAACACTACTCCCATCAAGTACCACCTGTTAATAGACTACTGTCAAATTTTTGAGCAAGATCCGTCATTTACTTTGTGTTTAACAGCTGTTCAAAACATACAACCTCGTGAATTTTTTTAAAAATGGGAAAAAGTGAGTTTCGAGTGCTCATTAAACATTATTTTTGCGAAAAAAAAACGTCAATCAAACCAAGGAAAAGCTTGATAAATACTATGGGGGCTCTGCACAATCGACTTCAATGGTAAAAGTTGTTAATTGACTTTCGTTGTGGTCGCGCAAGTACAAATGACGCTGAACGTTCTGGACGGCCAATTGAGCTCAATACACTCGAAAATGTCGAAAAAATCCACGATATGGTGTTGGCCGATCGAAGAGTAAAAGTGCGTGAGATTGTTGATGCCATAGTCATTTCATATGGCAGTGTGGTTTCGATTTTAAATGATCAGTTGGGTTTAAGAAAGCTGTCTGCAAGATGGCTGCCGCGTTTGCTCTCAATTGACCATAAACGTAATCGTGGCCAATAAGTTGACGGCAACAGTTTTTGGGATGTACGCGGGATAATCCACATCGATTGCCTTCAAAAGGAAAAAACAATAAACGGCGAATATAATTTCAACTTATTGAACCGATTTAACGAGGATTTAAAAAAAAAACGACCCCATACGGCCAAGAAATGCCTATTTTATAGACGTCGAAAAATCTTATTTTTGGGAAGGGAAACAAAAATTGGAGAAACGTTGAACTAAGTGTATTGAGCTAACAGAAGATTATGTTGAAAAATAATTTTTTTTTGCAAAAAAAAAAACTGTGTTTCATTCAAAAAGTCACGGGCTTATTGATCCGACTCGTATGTATATAATAAAAAAACAGTGCCAAGTTTGTAACATAAAGTTTTTTAAAATTAACATGTTATTTATTTTACGAAAGTTTTTGTTAGTCTGATATTTTGCGTATTTTAATGCATATATTATTTGCTTTGAGATTTAAGTGCAACTTGCAAACTTTTACATCCGATTACTGAATTTCTGTTCAAATCTTACTAACTTTGAAGTAACTTTTTCTATGTACATTATTTCATATTTAATAAAAAAAATGGTCTATGAATGCAAAAATAAACGATGCCAACCTCCAATATACTCGTACTTAAATTCATGCTTTTTATTATTTTTATTTCCGTTTTATATGAATAATATGTTATTTTTATCATAAATGTATCTTTTCACACATTATGCTTCATTAATTTCTGATTGAAGAATTATTTTTACAAATTTTAAATATTTTAGCATAACCTCCCCCATATGGAAAATATAAAAAATAGATTTTATAAAATACTTTAAGATATCATTTGTTTTAAAAGATCCTTAAACCCTAAAAGAGCAGCTGTAGAGCAAAAAAACATTCGTATCATTTTATCAATTTATAATGGGAAAGCATATTTGTGATTTATAATTCCTGTTGCTTTAAGAAGGGTTGTTTTTAAAATTTTTACCGTTTTATTTGTAGGAGTTCCGTTTTACTTTCCAATCAATTTTATATTCATTGATATTCATTATTGTTTACAAAATCTATTTGATTTGTCATTATTGACATTTTGTGGGAATATTTTAAAATAATCTTTAGATTCATGAGTGAAAGGTTTGGGTGCATTAATTTTTCATATATTTCTTTGGTATCAATATAAATTGAGAGAAAATAACTTTTTTTTATTGTTTAAAAAGATTTTTACGCAAACATTATTGATAGTATTTCCGTTTCCTTTGCAGGAGATTATGCAAATATTAAACTTTTTTTTCTTTCCTTACATTTAAAAATGGTTTGTTTCTTAAGTCTTTTGTTTTTTAATGGAAACTGTTATGAGTTGTGTTGTTAAAGTGGATTTCGAGGTCAAATTTTACATAAAAGTTTAAAGGAAATGAATACGGGGACTAGTTAAGATGATTTATAACATAATTTTCTAGAGTAAGGGCGGGTAATGTGGAGTAGGCGGGTAATGTGGAACGCCCCTTTTATATCTGTTATTAAGGAACCACTGAATATTAAAATAAATGAATGTCAAGCTTACATTTTTGACACTAACCATTACCGGAAGTTTTTAGTTATTTGAAAAGTGAAACTTGGTAGGCTTGATTTTTTTACACACAATTTTACATATGTTATTATTTTGCAGTTGTATCTGAAATAATATAATAAAGGAATTTTTTAATTTTTATTACGCATTACAAATTTTCATAATTTTTTCAAAAATGTTGTTGCAGATCGGCTAATTTGGAATACCTTCAGGCGGGTAATGTGTAATACTATTCCATATAAACATGACAGTAGTTTTTTAAAATCTAATAATATCAATTATAAACTGTACTTACGCATTCTTAAATAAGGTATTTCGTTTTCTGTGTGATCTAAACCCTTCGATACATATAATATACGATAGTTTTTTAGTCACTTGTGAATTAGTATTAAGTTTTACAAAACTGTATTATATTTTTCCTCTTACTATCTTCTCATCTAAAGTGGTATAAACGAGTTTTTAGAGTATCAACAAATTTCAACAAAATAGTCTTAGTTTTATTTAAAAAAAATCTGGCCCACAACTGCAAAAACTATGTACGCTATTAGAATATGAGTGACCGAGATAATTAGAATTAATGACCGGAATTGTTATCTTAAATGGAAATTTTAATTTGTCGTGTGCTTAATGTATTGTCACACATATTGGTGTCACCACACACAGAGAAATAATGTGCCAACCGAATTAAAAAGTGTATTTTAATGATAACAACCATTGAATTCAGTTAGTACAACGATATTAACATATGATTTCTGAAAATTTAGGGTGAAGCAACTAAAATTCAGTTGAATTAACCGAACTTCGTTGCGACAACTAATGTTCAGTTGTACACACGGACATAAATTCATTATAACCGAATTTGAGTCTTAGTAGCCGAGCTTCAGTTGGCAAATAGCTAAATTTTTTTCTGTGTGCATGTACCCTGTGACAAATTCTTTAAAATAAATCATTCTTAAAATAAATCAAACTTTCATCAGTTGTATTATCGGGCGTGTTTTGTATGTAAACTTTTGTCAATTTTGCGCTATCTCGCTTAGTTTTCGATAACCTGACCATATGGCAAAACGGACAAAATGTTTGCTCCATCGGATTATTACGTAACCCTGATAGGCTAAAGATCTGGAAGGAATATAAGACAACCACCGGTCGTATAAATTATTTATTTATCCATATTTTTACATGAAAATACAAATTTAAACACTGCGATAATAGAATGGAACATTGGTCAAAAATTAAGGGATATGAAATGTAATCGGAACACTTAACACATTTATATTATCGGTACTCGTTGCGTAGGTTAAGTTATGCAAAATTTTTGTCCGTTTTTTCGAAATCTCGCTTCTTTTTAGAGACACAAGCCATTTTAATAAATATTTTTTTTTTAAATGGCCGGTATTGCAGAGATATGAGAAAACGGACAAAATTTTTGCTTCGCACCCTGATAATACAAATAGGCTATGTCTGGGAAAGATTTGGAAGGAATAATTTTTAATAAAACAACCAAGGGGTGTCTAAATAATTTGTTTACCCATATACTAACATGAAAATACAAATTTAAACACTCCGATAATACAAATTTTCCAAATGGAACTACATTGATTATAAAGTGCAACGAGTGGAATCAGAACACTGAACACATTAAAATTATCGGTACATGTTTGGAAGTAAATTTTAGCAAAATTATTGTTCTTTTATGATATCTCGCTAAGTTTTTGTGATACTAACCATTTTATAAAATAGCGTTTTTTTTTAAGTGTTTCGTTACTCCAAAACTAAATGAGTTAGGAAAAACCGGACAAAATTTGTTCTCCGCAGGAGTATTAAGACTCCCTGGTAAAGCAAACAGATCCGAGAAAGATGCCGAGGTGATTTATATATTTTTTTTTAATTATATAAATTAAGATACTCCGATAAAACAAAGTTCGGTCCCAATTCAATACAATTTCGTTACCTATAATCAATGTACCAATTCAACTCGTTCGCTGTTCTAAATTGTTCCATTTCATATCGTTCTTCATGTTTAATCTTTCAATTCTACTCATTATCCTTTATACTAAATTTCGTTCCCAATATTAAGCACTACAACTCCACTCATTTCTGTGTTATTCCACATCATTTCGATTTCAAACAATTTTAGATTGCATCCATAGAATGACATCTTAAAAAAATATGTATTTTTACTTCCCTATGCCACCCTATTGTTTGGTTTAATTTTTCAGCATTGTTTTTGTAAACAAATGCTGTTTTTTTATTAATTGGAATTATTTTTTTATGCATAAATGTGATTTTATTATCATTAATAATGAGTTTTCTGATGCAACATATTTCATTGTCATTAAAATGTAATGCAATTTTTATTACTTTTATCATGAGAAATATTTTTAAGTAGATCATTTTTACTTTCTTTCCTTTGTATTAATATATTTTTGTTTATACTTTTACTATAATTATTGTTGATAAAAACAAACAAATGAAAAGCTTCCGAGCTGTGTTTTTTATAAGTATAAGAAATTTAAAGTCCTCTGATGAGATGTGTATAAAAATATTGTACAAAAGTTGCCGTTCACAATTTGCAAATTGTTGATATGCGAATCACTTTATTTCTCATTTTAAAAACAAAGGGACTCATACCACTTTCAAAATAAATAGTTCATATATAGATTTTTTCATTACAAATAAAAAAAAAGGTTTGTTGCTTAAGTCTTTTGTTTTTTATGTGAAGTTTTAAAAATTGTATTGCTGCTAATAATTTTTTGGTCAAATTTAATATAAAGGAAAGGACTATGGAATAAGTCAAGATGATTTATAGCACAATTTAATATTACAAAAATTTAGTGTCATATTAATAATTCTAAGAATTATAGTAAATAAAATATTTATTTAATATAAAGATACAAAGTATATTAATGTTGTATATTCGAACTTAAATTCACCTGTTATTTGAAAACCTCTAATTTGTAATATTGTTGTAGTTTTTATTATTTTCTTATTAAAGTTCTTAATAAAAAAAAAAACCATATTAATTTAAGACAATGATATCATGTTGTTTCAGAAAGACACACTTATTATGCATAATTGACATTCTTTCATAAGTATTTATATATTAATAAAACCATTACAAGAAAAAGCCGCTTTCATATATATTTCTATGCCATTGTATCTCAAACAAATCTCATTAGTACGCCCCATTTAACACCTTATTCAAAAACAATACCCCTATTCAAACATTCTGAATTGTTCAGTTTATACAATGCATAATATTAAATCAGGTGCATTGAAAAACATATATGATCTAGTTTTATATTTTAAATGCCGAAATTATTATGTGTGATGCTATTGTATTCGTATTCAGTATAACAAGTGCATAAAATACTTGATGTCCTTGTATCTTTTTTTTTTTAACAAAGCACTGAAAAGAAGAAGCGGTGTATTTCTTTGTAATCCTGCCTTACAAATGTATAAATTCTTTAATTGTTTTAAAATTTATTTCTTTTTATTCTATTGTATATCCTCTATATAAGTTATTTAGTATTGTTCGCACAAAATTATGAATTTCTTGCTTTCTCACGCTTATTGTGTTATAAATGAAGTATTTTTTCTTAATTCTTTATACATTTCGTTTAGTGGGCTTGTGGTTACGCTATTCTTAAAAATCCATTAATACATTTACTTAATTGAGATTTTCATACTTTTTTTTTTGTTGAAATTTTATTGAGGTTATAAATGATTGCCTTTTTTATTATTGATTGAAAAAAAAACAAGTGCACTTGATGATGATACACCATTGTAAAAAATGAAATTAAAATTATTTTATAATTTTTAATTTGCCTTTAAAAATTGCGCCAAAAATGCTAAGGAATGCTTTAAATTGTTATTTATTAAATTTTAAAAGCAGTCGTTTTTAAAATAATATTATACTCGTCGATTTAAAAAAAACTACGTTCGTACTAGAGACAAATGAAACTAAAATGTAAGTCCTATGTAGAGTCTACTGTATTAAACTTATTGATAAAAAAAAAAAACAATTCTTCAATAAAATAAGAAATATCGGAACATTTTTATCTAAATTATTGTCAAAGTCTATAAAAAAAATGTAAAGACCCGATACTTTGCTACCAGTAGTTTTAAAAACCGGAATTTATTTAAAATAAACCTAAATTCTTTAATTCTTCTGTTGTGAATGTTTGAATTAAAGTTTCAGATTTCTTGTCACCAGTAGTATGCTTCTTATTTTTAAAAACTTTGATCTTTTGATTAAGATTCATGAAAAAAAAATTATCTAATTTTTTCAAAAAATTCGAAAAAAAAATTAGAAAATGTTCCCGCTATAATAGTTTATTTAAAAAATTCCAAAAAAAAATTTATATTTTTTTATTATTTTATTATATTTAACTCCGGCAACTCAGGAAACAAAATGTAGTTTTTATAAGGTTGTTGTTAACCCTTAAAGACACTAAACCAAAAAATATGTTTAAAATTTTGCATTCGTTTCAAAGCTCCAATTATGAATCGCAAATTACACAAAAATTAATGATTGCAAATATTACAATAATTTTTGGGGGCCTTAATTTAAAAATATAATCGGTGTTAAAAGAAAAACCTAATACTGAAGGGATCCCTCAATCCACTTAGTATGTGGACCTATTTAATTTTACAGGATTTGTGGGAAGGTCAGCATTTTTGATAATAGTTTTTTTTTTTTAAATACATTTTTAGTGAAAGAAACTAATTATACATTATAAATTATTTTATATGATCACAATTACTCAGTTCCAAAATATTAAATATTTGGCTCGTCATTAAGCCATGTTTTCCGTTGGTCAAAAATGTTACATAAATAAAGTTGGGTTATAACTGAATATTTTTAAATAAACAAAGTTTAAAAAAAATACAAAATTTTGTATACATGAGGCTAAAAAACCCCAAATGTGTATAATATTATCCACTTTTTTCTTTGTTTGATTAGGATTCATATTGCCAAATATTGCTCATCATCAAATTCACCTCCTGTATAAAATGCGTTTTCTGTTTTTGTCTGGACTTTTTCAATATTCGGTCAACAAGTGTTAATACTTTTTTATACTAATAACTTATAACTTTGAAAATTTTACTTATTTTCAATTGGTTAATATAAACAAAATTCAATTTACCCATAAATATTATTTTGTGGGACAATTTTGACGTCCGGTTAACATGGGATAGCGATGCACCAAATATTTAATATTTCGGAACTATGCAATTCGAATCTAATTCAACAATTAGCTATGTAAAATTAATTTCTTTCGCCAAAAATATATTTTTAAAATTTGTTTTTTTTTTATCAAAATACTGACTTTCCTCCAATTCCGCCAAAATTAAATCGGTCCACGCACTAAGAGCATTGAGGGATCCCTTCCCATGATGTGTTTATAGAAAATCACCCAAATTTATTTTAATATATTCAGTCTTTAATTTTTATTTATTTTTATTCATAATTGCAGCTTTGAAAATAATTCAATATTTTTAAAATTTTTTTGCTCTGGTGTGGTAAATTGTTAACAATCTTATAACAATTTTTAAATTATATTTATTCCACCTTTCAAAATCAAATAAAAACTAAATCCTTTTTTTCTGAGTTGTTGAGGTTAAATATAATTTTAAAAAAAATATATGCATTTTTTATTTTTAAAAGTTTTAAAATAAAATATTTTTATAAATGTATCGCTCATTTACTTCATGGCTGACATAACTCAAAAAACACAATTTAGTAGAAAACGAGTTTAAAGTTTTCAATCCATATCTGCCTCGCTCGACCCTTTCTCTATTTATTTCGTAACGTTTTTTTATAAAGAATGGGTTTTAATGTATTTTTCTCTTAGTGAGAGTTGTGTGCGAATTCGCTAATTAAAGAGACCCGTGAGTAGCACAATTTTTCTATGAAGTAAATACTCTTTGCACCCACTTTAAAGAAAAAATAAAATATATTATCCTCAATCTCCCAAAGTATGCATGATATTAATAAGCAATTTTTACACAATATAAATTATGGTATAACTAACAAATCTGCAACATTAACTCAAAAATGGCATTTTTTGACTTATGACAGTCTTGAAGTAAATGAGCGATATGTAAATCGTCAAAGTTTTCAAAGTCTTGTAGTGACTCCAAAATCTCTATTTCAAAATTCTGAAAAAATTAGAGAATTTGTTTTTTCATGAATCTAAATCTAGCCCAGGGTTGTCCCCTGCGAAATTCGACAATTTGTTTTTTTTTTTAGGTTAGCCTATTCACCAGGCATTAATCCCTTTGCCCGTAGGGATATAACAGAACATTATCCAAAAGTCGCCTTTTTTCATTTTCAATATCGAATTTATCAAAATTAAGGAATACCAAATCTATACTTCTTAAGCATTTTGATTCCACAGCAAGCATTTTCTTTATAAGTAAGGACCATTGTTATCGTAAATTATTGAAAGTATGTTTCCTAAGTCTTTTGTTTTATTTCATGGGATTATGTAAAAAGAAGCTTTTAAATTTAAATAAAAATGAAAAAATGATTGATTATAATTGCAATAATTGCTAGCACAATTAAAATTTGTACAACCAACACAATAACAAACCATAATGAAGAGAAATCCTGCAATTAAATACAACCTTGTCGTCGTCATCATCTTCTGTGCAGTAGTAATTTACTATGTCTTTTCATTACTCTCGCTCTCATTTGACTGGGACTTGACTCTATGGGCAGACGTTCAACGCTAATATAAAAGCCTAGAAGCAACGTCATCTAAAAACTGGGTGAACATTATTCAACTGTCACTGAAGTCATAACATTTCATTTACTAAAAACTTGGCTTATGCAAATAACCCAAAGGCATAATGAAACATTTTATGAGATGCAGCCATCCAACTACCACTGAAAAAACAAAATACCAACATTTTATTAATCACTCCTGGTGGAAGACTTTTACAAGCTAAAAACAAACTTTTAATCCATCCTTTAAACTACGATAAGTCAACAGTTTTAGGATTTTTGCATACACATTCACACACATTTTAAGGGAAACAAATTTTTACTCAATGAATATGATAAATAACAATAAAAATGATTGTAAATGATTACAGGGCTGCAACCTGGCTTAAGAAACATTGTAATTTTGCATTTTTATTATAATTTTTCTTATATCCAACCCAACACGGCAACCGTCATCGAACAGGGGTGTATAATTAAAATGGAAGTGTAAAATTACAAGTGTATACAATTATTAAAAAAATTTTATTATTAATTTTATGCAATGAATTTTAGTGTTGAGTTTTGATATTCTGAAGGCAAACAATATCAACGCTTTAATTAAAAAACATATTTTTTTTACAAATTATATCAAGGTTTTGCTGTTTTTTTTTTTTTGTTTGCTCTCGATTTAGTTTTTATTTTGGTTTCGAACAATGTAAACGTTTTATGCGTGTATATTAGCAATTTTTGTAAAAAGCTATAATGATAATAAAGATTATGGTTTTTGGTTTCATGGAAATGAAAATGAAATCAAAAGTGTATTAATGCTATGCTGGCGTTTTATTATAGTCACTGGCATTTTTTTTTTTTTTTTGTAGGATACTTTTTTGGCGCTATAATTTTTAATATAGTTTTATACACAAAATACGAATTTAATATTTTATGATAATTGTAATGATCACGAATATATACTTTTTTCTTTTATTTACCAACAGTAAATTCCTTATTTTGTAAAAATTATTTTAGTTTTACTTCAATATGTAGATTTATATTGTGTATTAACATTCATTAGTGTATGCGCATTACAAGAGTCTGCATTACAAATTTAGTAAAACTCATTTAGCTGTTAAAAGACTACTTACAGTGGCAATTTTTTTTAATCACTTACCTTAAGGCAAATTCCCTTTATTTTTATATAGTACTATTTTAAACATTTTGATTTCTTTACAGTTTTATTTGCCTAAATTTTCATTGTACATAATATGTTTTACAGTGGGCTTAATATTAAAAAAAAAATCTTTCAATATCCGTTATTCAAACAGATTTTAAAAATCATTATTTCATTTTTAGTTCTTGTTGTACACTTAGCTACAGTTTTTAACTGATTTTTCCGAGTGTGATGTGTATCGACGACAAACATATATAGCTTTCACATAATACCAACAACTTGGACCAATATGGTCCCAGGTCAGAAAAGGGTGACCCAAAATTAAAAAAAAAATTAAAGTTTTTTCTAAATTTTTTTGTTTATATATTTTTTCGAACGATAGTAGACATAGGAGATCAAATTTTTGGCAGGACATGGTATATTCATTCAAGTTGTAATAAACATTTAAATATTTGCAGTTGATTCACTTTATTTCCTACACGACTCTGATACAATGTGGGACATATTTATTGGTAGTCAAAGGTAAAAAAGATGACATTTTTGTTCAGCTGTTTTATTTGGTTATTTTAGGACTAAAGCCAAAATTCGTTTCACGACTCAAGCTATTTTACATTTTTTAGGTTAGGTTAGGAAGGGTTATGTGCCCAAGGGCACATCTCCACTCGGAGACCAATACGGTCCATTGTGAATCCCTTCAGTGAAAAACAGTAAGAAAGAATAGAAATAGACAGCAAGATAGACTGAAAGATAGATATAAAGAAAGATAGAAAGGATATATACTCCCCAGAACCAGCTCCTATCGTCCCCTTGCTAGAAACAGCCGTCCTATCTCCCTGACAAATCTCAGCAAATCTACTAGATTGCATCTAGCAACACACCCAAGTTCGTCGTGAAATCTATCTCCTAGCCATTTCTGTCTGAGACCCTGCAACCTAGGACAGTGGCACATTATATGCTCAACTGTCTCCAGTTCCTCAACGTCCTCGCACAGCACAACCTGCAAAAATCAGGTATGTCCCTGTCCCATCTGCTTGTGAAAGCCCTGACAGAACAATGACCGGTCAGGAACCCCGTAAGGGTCCTGAGACCCTCAGTGTCCAGTTCCAAAAGAATCTTGGCTGCCCCTGCGTCCAATGCGGGCCATAACGCCCTAGACACCCTGCAATCCATTCTGTCCCTCCATGATTGGTTAACGGTTTCGCGGAATCCCTTCCGTATAACCTCAAAGTAGTAACATTTTTTAACATATTCGTGTTTAGCGTAGCAAATTAATTAAAAAACATGTGTCATATGATATAAACAAGATATTAGAAATAAATTCGATACGTCTTTTGCTATTACTTGGGTAATGTATTTGGTCCCTAATTTTTACCGTTGACGACCAATGGGATATATATATATGTCCCTTGAATTTTTTCATAGAAGAAGTGGCAAAAAAAAATTTTAGACCGCACTCTTCTTTACAAATGTTGGGTCGATTAACACGAATCTACCTAAAAATTGCAAAATTTTTCAGCAGTTTAAGCTATGACATCAAAGGATTAAAGTACAAAAACTGGATAAAAAAATGTATATATGAGGAATTTCACAAATGTTCGACACTTTGAGCCAAAATGTTTCTGTATGACACGAATAACCTTTTGTGTCTGCGTAAGCCTTTTTTTAAGTACGGTAAATCCATCCGCGTTAATCATTTATTTTGGACGAAGCAAAAATTATGACGGTTTTAATTTTAAATAAAATTAAAGTTTCATGAGATTATAGATCTCGTTGTATTTATCACTTGTCAAAATAAATGCTACAGCAGCAAAAATATTAAAATACACTAAAAAAATTATTTTGTCATAAAACAGCACTTATAAAGAAAACAGCTATTATTTTGGAAACACCTTTTTGTGATGGGTTTATGAAATTTTCGAGTAGTAGAGTAGCTCGTTAACTACTTGAGTAGCTCGACCCCATCGAATAGCTCGAGTAGGGAAACAGCATTTTTTTTTTGTTCGTTTGAACTCATGTTAAAAGGTAAATATTAAAGATAAGAGTAAGAAATGTATAGTTTTTGAAAGGTAAATTTCCTAGGAATACTCCTAGTGTCATAGACCAACTACTAATCGGAAAAAACTCCATCAGTTCACAAAAAATTTTTAATTTTTATTCTTTTAATTTAATACTGTTAGGAACTGACTATAGTCATACCCAGTACCCAAAACTACTAAATAGAACATAACCAGTTTTGTACAAATTTATTTGAACCATGCAACTAGTTCCAAACTCCCGCCTTGGAATTGGATGAGAACTAGTTTCAAAACTACAATTTATGGACGAAAACCAGGAGGCAAAGCTTGTACTAATGTGACACTCGCTCAACTAGTTTAACTTTATTAAGATAAATAAGGTTATATACTAAATATTATTTAAAATATTTTGTGTTTCTGATTTCTAGTCAGAATAAAAAAATGTGTGTGTTTATTTGACAACTCAGAATATATTATTAAGAAGAAATGTTAACAAATTTAGAAGTTCAAAACTCATATTTAAATGAAGTTTTTTGAAACAGTCTTAACATATTTTCTATAGACTGGTTCAAAATTATTGTTTTGGAAAGCACAATAGGAAACGAAACTGGTTCTAAAGATAAACACACAAACTAGTTCTGAAGTAACTCTTTGGCACCAGTACTGTAACAGTACTGGTTCATTTGCAAACTCAGATGATATTTTTAAAAACAAATGCAGTACCGAAAACATAAATGTCAAAAACACGTAAGTTTATATAATCTTTTCAAACAGCCCCAAGATTATATGGCTCTAGTACATAACTGGTTCAAAATTACAGCATAGTTTTTAATACTTTTTTTACCATGGGATATGGTTATTTAACTTTTATTGCCATCAAACATAAGGAAAAACTTTTATTTATATTATATTCGTGCAGAATAAGTTTTCTTCGATTAAGCTCTGAAGCAATTTTTTACAAAACCCTATTTATTGAAATAAAATTAGAAGATAATAATTTTCTCCAACCATAAATTTTACTTTAATCTGCCAAGTAGTTTTTAATCGCTGTCAAAAATTTTTGACTGACTTTAGATGCCTCTTATTTCCGTAGGTTTTGTGAATTGAGAGGAACGATGAACAATGGTTAAGTTGAATATACACTCATAGAAATAAACCTGTAAAAATAGCAGAAAAAGCTACTAAAAATTAGTTAAAAATTACGTTGCAGTAAAAACTGCTGGAATTTGCAGATTTGTTTTGCCAAATAAAATAAAACTATTAACTTCACAAAATTTTAGTTATACTTGAGTTGAGTTTTAGTTAATTGAAAATAACAATTTTACTAAACCTTTACTAAATATTTGTAGACTAAAAACAGCAAACAAAAGCTGTAATATCAATAAAATGTTTGCTATACTAATCCTAAATTTTGTAGAATCAAAATAACAGTATATTTTGATTATATCCACTAAATAATTTCAGAAGAGCATATTTTTATTTGTGTTAAAAATAAAACTCCAAAAAAAAACTCTTTGAAAATTTCACATTTTTTTATGATTTTTTTTTTGTCTACTAATAATTAGCTAAATTTTTTTCTGATTTTAGCAGATTAATTTTCTACTTTCAATTAATTAGAATTTAGATCAAATGTAACTAAATATTTGTAGATTCAACAGATTTTGCTATTTTTATACTACTAATATTAAGCAAAACAATTTGTTAATTTTAGCAGTTTTTCTGCAACGTCATCTTTAACTTATTTTCAGTGTTTATCAAAAAAATTTACTAAGTTTTTTTCTATCAGTGTACTTAAAAATTATTACATGCAAAGTTTCACGTAGAAACATCTTGACCAAAAGACTTGATGGTCATTTTACAAGTTTTTTTCATTAATTTTATAGTTTTGCTAATAGGTTTTAACTTATAAATCGAAACCGATACAAAATATAGTCACTAGCATTGGGAAATACTTTCACTGAAAAAGGAATTTTTCCATAGGGTTTTTGCGCAGTTTAATAGAATTGAATTTGAGAACAGTTTTTAAAACATGGTGACATTTTTAACATTTTGAAGTATACCAAGTTAATGTCAGCACACTAATAACGGGATCGAAGAATCAGTATTAATGAGGTAGTTCAAAATTTAAAGATATTTAAATTTTAAGTTTGCATTGACTCCAGCGATTTGAGAGTGTGTGTGCTTTAAATAAAAGACTTCAAAATCTCTTTTAAAATTACTTAATTTTTGTTTATATGTTAAAAATCAAAGATAACAATGATGACCGTATATTTTGAGACAATGTTTTCTGATGAAATTTGAAGATTCGAACCAGATTTCAGTATAAATCAAAAGACTTTTCAAATAGTATATAAATGAATTGTATCCTCCTAAAAATAGACGGCCATAATTTTTAGACTTTAGTTTAGACAAATAAACAATAAATAAAGTAATAACAAAAAAGATTTTGATGTATTTTACTTAAATACACTCAAAAAGTCGTTTGAGTAAATGCAAATTTAAAATTTAAATGTTTTTTTTATTTTAACCTAACCTATTAACATGGAGTACACCACTGGATTCTACGCCCTTAAATTAAGTTAACTTGTCTCGGGCTTTTTTTTGTGTCATTTTCATATACATACTGTGTGTTTAAACGTAAACCTTTATTTTGCTTAATTTTATTTAATGTACCCCTTTGGTACCCCTTACCCATGGTAGGGTTAATTATTCCTTAAAACCTTGTTTTTACTCCCCACTTTTACAACTTTGCTGGCAGTATTTACACCGATTTTAACGAGTAAACCGGTACCTTTAGGCATTGTTGGTCTCCTTTTCTCTATACTCTTTTTTGTAAAAAGAGTTAGTTATTGTTTAACTACGAAAGGCATTACGTGCAAAAAACCCTTGTTAAGGTAAATAAATTTATTATAAATAAACAGAGACCTTTTCTCTAAATATAAAATATATTCTTGTCTTTTTATTTCATTGGAACCTGCATTTACTGCAAACACTGTGTATTCCAAATTATATTCGGAATACTGCATAGAGTTTTGAAGTCAAATATTTATAATAAAATAATGTGATTTTATTCACCCGTACCTTACACTCAGGGAACTTTTGTTTTTAAAAATATGTTTGGGTAGTTGTTTGGGTTGTAATACAGTTTCTTTATTTTTAATGTAAATGTCAGTCATTTGTAGAACAAATTAAATGTTTTACTAACCTTGTATGTCATTTTAAAAAACAAACCACATCAAATCACTGTTTTATGATTGTACATTCATTTTTTACAGTAGTTTTTTGTTATTTAAAAAATAAAAAAAAATAAATGTTTGTTTATTTTTTACTAACATGTGGTTAATTTTTACTACAATTGTTAGTCATTTTTTGAACATTAGAAAACAAATGACAATGTTAGTTGAATTTAATGAAATGTAAGTCGTCCTTTCTGTAAGTGAAATTTCATTTGTTTTTAACTGCATTTGCAGTGGTCTTTACCTACATAGTATTCTAAGTTTAGGTTAATGAGGAATGATTAACCTATATTTTATAGAAACGATATTTTTTTTTGTTAAATACTATTGCTGTGTAGATTAATTATTAAAATTATCCACTGTAAAGCAATATATTTAAAAATTTATTAGACTTTGTTTAAAGATGAACTGCACATATTTTCATTTAAAACTTATGACGGATTTTAATGATAATTTTAGTTGTAAATATAAATTTTATGTTCGACGCATGCCTCAAGGAACTCACGATTAAGGTTTGTTTAAACAAAAGCAACCTTGAACTAAGGGAAATTTTATAAGTAAACATACAAATTGATGCCATTAAAGAAAGTTAAAGCTAATGTGAGAAAGTTCTTTTAAATCGCCATCATAATCATTTACGAAAGAAGGGGAAAAAAAGTAGAAAACGAACAACAACCTGTATTACATACATAAAGCCAGTGGCGTACCCAGGGGGGGGGCCCTGGGGGCCAAAGCCCCCCCGAAATATTTTCGATTTTTTATTTTATTTTTGTTTTGGTTAGTATGTAATAAATGAATTTATAATATTTTTTTGAGACTATAATTTTTCAAACTAATGATATATTAACTGAAATTGATCTATGGAAACACTACCATAAAGACCATCAAATCCGCTAGATGCTATTCTAGATTGCAACAAGGAACTTTTTCCAAACGTTTACATGTTTTTACATTTACTGATAGTAATTCCTTTTACAACTGCATCCGCGGAGAGAAGTTTTTCCACCCTAAAAAGAGTGAAAACATAATTAAGGAATTCTATGGGTGAAGCTAGACTTGGTGCTTTAGCTCTTGCATCAGTGTATCGAGAAAAGCAGGGACCGAAAATAACAGTTATTTCCAAATTTTTAAACAAAAAAAACAATTAGAAGTAAATGTCGGAAAACTGTTTCAAGCATACCATTTTGATCCTTATGAACTAGTTTATAATAAAATGCATTGCTTTTTAAAATTTTGATTTTTATTTTTTTTTTTAGCAAAAATAAGTTTTTTTTTGATTTTTATTTTTTTGAGCAAAAATAAAAAATATTTTTTGATTTTTATTTTTCGAACAAAAATAGAAGTTATTATTGGATTTTTATTTTTTCGAGCAAAATAAAAGTTATTTTTGATTTTTATTTTTTCGGGCAAAAATAAAAGATATATTTTGATTTTTATTTTTTCGAGCAAAAATAAAAGTTATTTTTTGGTTTTTATTTTTTCGGGCAAAATTAAAAGTTATTTTTTGATTTTTATTTTTTCGGGCAAAAGTTATTATTTGATTTTTATGTTTTCGAGCAAAAATAAAAGTTATTTTTGATATTTATTTCAATTTCTTGAGTAGAAATTCCATAAGTTATAAATTTTATTTTTATAACGAATAAATAACAAATAACGCAGTTATATTATATATATATAATATATAAATATATACATATAATATATAAATTTTATGGTTGCCTTTTGTAATATTTTCGAGTTTTATAATCAGTAAAACTTATTTTTAATATGACGATTTTTTTGAAGAATTCTTGTTTTAAAAATGACGAATTTAATTTCCAAAAATTGGCGCACTGCTCGTACAAATAGAGATGTTTGTCTTGTAGTTAGATACTTAAAAAATGTATAATAATATACATTAATACAGTTATCACAAAAAATAACATTGCAAAATATTTGCTGTATATCTATCATCACTGAAAAATCATAATACAAAGCTAATAACTTTTATTTTTGGTAAAAAAAAAAAAATTAAAACCAAAAAATGACTTTTATACTTGCTCGAAAAAATAAAAATCAAAAAATAACTTTTATTTTTGCTCGAAAAATAAAAACCAAAAAATAACTTTTATTTTTGGTCAAAAAAATAAAAATCAAAAAAAAACTTTTATTTTTGCTCGAAAAATACAAATCAGAAAATAACTTTTATTTTTGCTCGAAAAAATAGAAATCAAAAAATAAGTTTAACTTTTGCTCGAAAAAATAGAAATCAAAAAATAATTATAACTTTTGCTCGAAAAAATAAAAATCAAAAAATAACTTTTATTTTTGCTCGAAAAAAATAACTTTTATCATCTGACTTTTATGAAAAAAGGAATAATTTTTACGGTCGCTGGAGAAAAGGTTGAACCTGACATTGACATTGACACTTTTGACATTGACACTTTTATGAAAAAAAATCGTATATAAGGATCTTAATTAATATGATGGCTCACTTTAAAAATCAAAATAAAATTATTTAATTGATACATAAATTTGTTAAATATTTCAAAACAAAAAACTTGTTTGTAGATATAAAAAAACTAAAAAACAGACACGTCAAAACATTTTTGCTTCAAAATTGCTATCATAACTGGGTATAACGTCAATGGTAACTTTCCCATCCAAAACTTATTTAACAGATACAAAATATTAGTGTCCGACCGAACTCTTTTTTTTCGGGCCGAAGCCGAACTTCAGCCATAATATTAATGTTCGGCCGAAGCCGAAGCTGAACTTTTGTTTTAATAAAAAAAAATATAAATTGTTTTTTAGATCAATAAATTTAAACCAAAATTATATGCTTTTCAAACAAAAAAAAATTTAAAAAACAAAATTGGGCCCCCCCGAAACAAAATCCTGGGTACGCCGCTGCATAAAGCAATTTATATAAAGTTTGCTTTTCGGAAATTAAGGTGTTTTGTTTGTTTTAAAATGTTTATAAAAATAATGCAATTTTCTAGGAATTTTGCATTGTTTTGTAGTATTTTTAAAAGCATACTCATTAGGGTTGTCAATTATTCTAGTTTTTATTTTGTTCGAATAAACCATCAAACAATTTTTGATCGAACGATCAAGCGATTAATTTTGAGAAATTATCCGATTAATTGAACGAATAACGAATAAAAATAATTTTAAAAATATTTAAATATGTATTTAAAGTTGTTTACCCTATAAACAACTTTAAAATTTTAAAAATTTGACATCAATTTGAATACTAATACCAATTCTCAAATTCAAACATTTTAGACTATCGTCAAAATATTTCTAATCATACGCCATTTCAAAATCGGTTAAAAGTAAAATATATATCGGAGATATTTTTAGTATATCGAGCTATTAAGAACTTTTTTTAGTCACTGTAGAAATTATATTAATGGAATTCACAGTTTAAGTGCCAACGTGCTAACGTGATATCGTTGTAATATAGAAACATTTTTCATAGTTTTGTATGGTTTGAATTTCAAAAACCATGCTATATTTTAACGACATCACTTTCTTTATATTGCCATCACATCAATTCCTTTATATTGCCAGCTCGGAAGTCAACTCATATATTTTTACCCATTATTAAAGAGTCCATATCTCGGAAAACGATTAACCATTTGACGACCGAAATTATACCGCTGAAGATTTGTTGACGAAACATCGTGTAGAATTGGGCATATGACTAAAAAAATTATGTGCTGCTTCTGGCGCTTTCCTGCTCCCCTATTGGAAAAATATTGTACTCAAGCTAAATCATTAATGGGCTGTTGCTCCTTAATGTGTTAAGATTTTATTTAAGAGCAATTCAATTTAATATCACCGTGAAATTAATCGATGTTTTCCGATTTTGATAACATTTTGGTAGTGAACGCAAGTATTAAAAAAAACTTTTTTTTGGAAAACTCTGGCAACCCTATAGCTTCAAATTGTTTAGTAGGGACTTTACTTAAAAGGTCATAACTTTTGATGTGTAAAAAATATCGACAAATTTATTTTTGCATAAGAACAGCTAGGTTTTGGGGTATAAAAAAAAATTTTACACATTTTTTTAAAATAAAAATTTTTGAAAAAAAAACTTTAAAATCATTTTTTGGAAAAAAAAACTTTTTTATACAAATAGCTACACGTGTGTTCTAAATACCCTGAAAATTTCAGAGTGGAAAGCTCCTTACTTAGTGAGATATCAGAAAAAATTTAGAAGTATGTACACCAGAAAATGTGATTTTTTTTATTTTTTTTTAATTGTTGCTACTGAAAAACTACTATTACTATTAAAAAAACATCGAATAAATTCACGGTGATATTAAATGGAATTGCTCATAAGTCTTAGTTTTGTATTTTGCTTTAAGTTATGGCTAATCCAAAAATAATAAACTATTTTTGTATAAACTTAAAACTGATTTTTTAACATAATAAAAACTAAAAACAAAAACGTTAAAAAGATCATAAAAAACTAAAAACTAATTTTTTTTAACTTTGGGTTGACCTTGTAAGGCTCTGAAACTATTAGGCTACAATGTATAGGTAACGCTAATAAAGCCACATCTGTCTATTGTCGATCACAACAAGTTTTGTTAAAATCGTTCTGCTGGTTTTCCTAAAATGGCAAAAAGTACAAATGGGACATCTATCAACAATTCATCGTCAAAGGGTTAACAAAAGTTTTTAAATTTCAATTATTTCTTCAATATATTTTTGATTTTATTTTGTGTAGTATCATTTTTTTATAAAAATTTTCCAAAAATTTTTAAAGTTTCGAAAAAGTTTTATTAAAAGAAGTATATTTTTTTAATTATTCGCTATATTCGATTAATCGTCAAAATTTATTTGAATTATTCGTTAGGCGAAAATTATGTTTCTTAAATTGTTCGTTCGGATTTTCTTTTTGTACTTTCCATTAATCGAATCATTTTTATTCGAGTGACAACCCTAATGCTCATGCTCCCCAAAAACGTGCTAGAAAACAAAGTGTCTTTGTACATTAACAAAATGCCGCTTTAAAAAAAGAAATAAAAGTGAAATCATTAGTTGGTCCATAAAAAAGTAATTTCTTTCTAGCTATAATCAGCTTATAGTTATTGTAGTGTATTGATCGATATGACACGGTGTATTTAAACTATTGTCCTGACACGTCCTTTTTTTCAACTTGATAGTTTTGTTAAAAAAAAACATACTCACGCACTTTAAGACTTAAATGGATAAATAGTTTTAGAGAATAGACCGAAAATTGATACAGAAGGCGTTGCTAGTCTAAGGAGTATCCTTACTAACAAGTGTCCTTATAAAGCACTCAGACACTTTTTCTGTTTTTTTTTTTTCTTTTTGTTCCTTTTCAATATAATATTGAGCCTATAATTTATAATGATGAGCAGATTAATTTTTGTAATATATTTTCCTTTCTTATAAATAGTTCTTTTAATAAAATTAAAATTGCTAGTTTTAGTTTAAAGATTATTGCAGGTTAAAATAAAAATTCACTTACTGCAAGAAGAAAACAATAATTTACCCACTACGATCGTCTTTGGTTTTTCATTCATTCAAGTTGTCTTATAGTAGTTTTGTTACCTTCTTAGATTTTCATTCATTCAAGTATCGGTTTAAAATTGTTATATATATTTTTTTTATTGAATTAATTTAATCCGATTATGGGACATTTTTTTCATTAATTTTATATCAAAAGTTGTTTTTTATTAACTTGTAGTCTGTATATAACAACACTTGTCTTAAATGAATTTTTTTAATTCGACATGTTTCTTTATTGACTTTGGCAATTCAAATGCTTTTTTTTTTTGTCTTTACTGGGTGGTATTTTTGAATTGTTTATTTTTTCAATAATTTTCAAAAAAAAAGTTTGGTTTTATTTTCCCCCTTAATATTGAAAAATCAGTTAATCCTTTAGAATTTAAAATGCGATAATAAAAAATTGTATGTCTTCATTTGCTACACTCAAAAAAATAAGTTAGTAGAAAAGTTAGTAAAACGTCTTTTAAATCAGGTATATTATATTTTAGCAAATTTTTTGCTAAAATCGTGTTTTCAGCTAAAATGTTTGTTATACTTATTCAGCACTTAACTCTTTTATACTAATGCTTTACTAATATTATACTAATGTTTTACGAATTAATTTTGCTGACAAAAAAATGGGCTAATAAGCACATTAATAGTGTGGACGACAACCAGATTGAAAGATATACGCAGAATGAAGCAGATGTCGCGGCATGTCAAGATGTAGTAGAGAAGAGGAAAATGATACTAAAAAGTGCAACTCTAATAAGACATATAAAAAAATCAACCATGGAAGATTTTTGTATCTGTTTTTCATACATATAACAAAATTGAGGATTAAAACAACTTAAATTTTGCGTTGTCGCCGGCTTGTGAAAATAATTGTCTATTAATTAAATAAAAGACAAAATAAAATATTTAAATTTAATATGTATTTCTAAACTAAATGTTTATAGATTAATAATCTAGTATGGTCAAATTGCAAACAAACATATACAGACATGTAGACAGAGTAAAGCGAAAGACAAAGACACACATCTTAGTATGGTTCCTTTTTCTTATTGCAAAAAAAGGGTTGTTTTTTTCGTTTCGTTTCGTTTGTTTTTGTTTATTTTTTCGTTTCGTTTCTATAATTATCTTCGGCAGTTGCGTCCTTTAAAAGAAAGCATCATTTAGACAACCATTGATGTAAGTAGTTGAAAGAACATTTTTGTTATGTTATATATATTTATTTCTATATATTTTCAGATATTAAATTAATTCATGTCGTCAATGTGGGAAAATAAAAATTTTTATATTTTTTAATTATTGTAAATTATGTTTAAAAGAATCACAAAAATATGTTTTATGATTTTCAGCAAATAAATTAACTAAATTACAATTTTTCTATAATTTTTTTCAGTTTTTTTCAGTCTACTAAAGTTCAGCAAAAAATTTATTAATTTTTAGCAACGCTTTTTTATTTCTAATCCACTAAGTGCTAGCAAAACTTTTGCTGAATCTACTAATTTTGTTGCTAAAAATCAGCTCGCCGATTTTCAGCAAAAGATTTTTCTGACACTAGCAATTTTTTGCAAGCACCCTCCTGAGTAAAATTTTGCTGACTCAGCAAAATGTTTTGCTGACTTTACAAACTTTTTTGTTTAATGCAGAAAGAAAAGCTTTTTTAAAACTTGTATTATATAAAATAATTATTGTATTAAGCTATACATATAAAATGTGTTTTTCTACAGTAGTTGCGCATTTATTGAATTTAATACTACGACACTTAAAAATGAACGTTAGTAAAATCATCGAAAAATTGGGTGCTTGCAAAAAAATTGCTAATGTCAGCTAAATATTTTGCTGAAAATCGACAAGCTGATTTTTAGCAACAAAATTGAAGATAATTATAGAAACGAAACGAAACGAAACGAAAAAAATAAACAAATATGACATATACAACCCATTTTTGCAAAAATAAAAATGAACCATAAAAATCTACTTAAGATGTCTGTTTTGTTATTTGCTTTAGTTGGTCTACCTGTCTGTATATTTGTTTGCAATTTTACCACACTGGATTACATTTAGTTTAGAAATAAACATTTGGTTTAGAAATACACATTTAATCTTTATTAAATTTAAATATTTTATTTCGTATTTTATTGAATTAATAGACAATTAATTTCATAAGCTGGTGACAACTCAAAATTTAAGTTGTTTTAATTCGCAATTTTGTCTTATGTATGAAAATCAGATACAAAAATCTTCCATGGCTGATTTTTTTCTGTCTTACAAGAGTTGTACTTTTTAGTATTATTTTCCTTGTCTCTACTACATCTTGACATGCTGCGACATCTACTTCATTCTGCGTATATCGTTCAATCTGGTTGTCGTCCACACTATTAATGTGTTTATCAGCACAATTTTTTTAACAAAATAAATTAGTAAAATATTAGTAAAATATTAGTAAGGATTAGTTAAAAACAGTTAAGTGCTGTTTAAGTATAACTAAAATTTTAGCTGAAAACATAATTTTAGCAAAAATTTTGCTGAAAAGTAGTATATCTGATTTACAAGACGATTTACTAACTTTTCTATTAACTTATCCTTTGGAGGGTATATTTCAAATAATTCACAAATGTGGCAACTCTGGGTCCACGATATAGGCATCATGGGTACCAAAATTTTTGTTTTCTGAAATACTTTAACCCTTTTCGCACAAAAAAATTTAAAAAAAAATTTTTAAAGTTTTTTACTACTGATATTTTGTCTACTAATGTTTAGCAAATTGTTTGCTGGTTTTATCAGTTAAGTTTTCTAATTTAAATTAACTTAAATTTTGATTGAACATAACAAAAATTTTGTAGATTTAGCTGATTTATTTTTGCTTTTCTTGTCTTACTAAAATCACTGTGCAACAAGTTGTGGGTCGTCGCCGTCAGCCTCGATGATTCTAATGCGAAATGAAAGTTGACCGTTGGATAAACAAAACCGCCAAATGGTTTTGCAAAGTAAGGTCGAATTTAATTTGTATGGCCTCTTGAATTTCGGGTATTTTTGACATTTTTTTTTAGCATGACCGAAAATAAAAATGAAATAATCGTATATTTATTGGAATGTAACTGTAAGTACTTGTCATTTTGTCATGTATTTCAGCAAATAGTAGGCGAGATAGGCGTAAAAAAATACAAAGATAACATCGATTTTTGGAAGACATACGTTTATTGCCCTTTTCGGAATAATTCCAAACAAATCCAGACCAAATGCATTGAATAGTCTATTGTCTGCGCTACTAAATAGTAGAATTTATTTTGTAAAAAAAATAGAATCGATTTTAAATAGTTTTATGAAATAGTTTTATTTTAAAAATATGTGTTTTAGGAATTCAACTGTAATTAGAAATTCATAGTTGCTATTATGTTCGCATGTAAAAAAAAAAAAAATAATAATAATAACTATGAGGTTTTTTCGATGTTAAAGGGAGCTCCAAATTTTGGATATCGTCTTAGTCTCAGTGAAAGTAACCTGAACTAAGGCAAAACTACAACACTGATGAAATTTCCTTTCAAGCGTTTTAATTAGCTTAGACATAAGAAAACTGTTACACATTCAGGCATTTCAAATTATATCGAATTGACAGCTTGACGCTCAGTTAATGGAGTTAAAGAAGGATTTTTTTTTGTGAAAATAGGTCTTATAGCTAGCAGAGCTCTATTGTTGAAATAGGTGAAAAATATATTTCTTGACACTGACTCCAATGGAACAACAAATATCCACAATTACATTCCAATAAATATATGATAATTTTATTTTCATTTTTGCTCATAGTTGAAAAATGGTCCAAATATCCCAAGGCCATACATAAAACAGAAATTCGAAGTAACTTTGCAAAAACCCTTTGGCGATTTTGATTATTTTTTGTTCTACTTGTACTCTCTATTGGAACCATTGAGGCTGATTTTTCTTGTTGAGGCTATTTTCTTGTTTCAGTAGTTAGAAAATTTTCCAAACTATTTTTTTCTTTTAAGTAAACCGCAAATTGAGATATTCTAAGGAAAAACTATATGACATAAAAATAAATTGACAAAAATTTACCGCTTTCTATTTAGGTAAACCACATATGGGTTTATTCCCATTGAGGTTACAATAACACCAAAATAAGTTGACAAAAAACTTATTGCTTTCTGTTCACAAAATGCTCTAAAGCCATAAAATTGTTTCAGAGAAAGAAAAAAATGTCGTGTGAAATCTACGATAAGGAGTGAGAAATTGCATACTTTTCTGAAACCAAAAACAAAAAAAAATAAACAATTTATTTGTAGGGCGTATTCATTTTAAACAGAATAAAAAGGTTGTTTTGCGTAAACGCCCACATGATTTGTTTTTTTCTTATGAAGGAAACCCCCAACCTGTACATGACGACAAGTGTAATTATGACAATAGAGTAGAGGCATAAAAAGTGTCTACTACTAGTTTTAATGCAACAAATAGTGTTGAGTATTTAATTATTTTGTTCAATTGTTAATTGTGTTTGGTATCTAGTTCGAATTGGTCTTCTCTTCTTGAAAAATATCAACTCACAGGATATAAATGAGTATCAGTTGTTTGTATTTAGTTTTCCTGTCTTCTTCAGTTTTTTGTTTTTTTTTTTTTTTGTTTTGTTAAAGTCAAGTCATAAAACAATTTAAAAGTCCTTTTTCTTATTGTTGCAGGTGTAATCTTTTAGTTTTGTATATGTTTGCATTTTTCATTGTATTACCTTCACTAACACATACATTCAGCTATATTAGTATAACTATATTCTCGGAGTTTAAGCATGTATTTATGGATTTTTTGCGTAATTTTGTGGCATTAGTTTTCTGTATTTCATTTGGTGTTTTAAGCAAACGAGTGTATATTTAGTTCGCGCGCCATGCATGTGTTGTGGCCTCACGCACAGCAGGTGTATTCCAATCGTTGATGCCACAACTGAAAGTCAAGTATTTACGCGTAAATACTCTACTATTATTTAGTGTTGTTGCTGTTGTTGTCAATTTGTATCGTTGTTGTTGTCTTTATTTTTTGCTCAAATGGTGTGTCCCTTTCATTATTATTTTCGTATTGATTATCCTCTTCTTAAGAACTGCCAGGTTTTGTTATAGATTCATATGTCAATATTTGATTTCTTAAACTTTTGTTAGTCTTTCATATTATATGTTTGTAGGGTATATCCTGATTGTAACTTTGTTATTAATTTCATACCACTAAAATTTTTAGGGGAGATCCTTAAAACTACTGTACTGCTGAAGCTACACTCATAAAAAAACCGCGTTAAAATATTTCAAAATTCAGCTACGACAACATAAATTAGAACCTGAATTTGAGCCAACAGAATTTGCAATGATGATGCGAATTACAGTCTGCTAAATTAAGGTGACCTAAATTTTAGAAGAAATAAAGTTCAGCTGACAGTTGTAGTTAAATTAGCTAAGAATTTAGCTAAACCAATACAGTTTTTATGCTAAAACAACAGAATTTTTCTGCTAAAATATCTTTCCGGATCTGACCAGAGGCAGGTTCATATTGATTACTAGGTTATGTTTTGTCAATTTTGTTCTATTTTATTTAGTTTCCGAGATATATCCTATTTAAGGATTACAAACAAAAAACATGAGACAATAAAGCCATCTAAAAGTGAGACTGATAGCGGAGTCACAAAAATTATAGTTTTTAAATCAATTGTAGTATAAATTAACTACCAAAATTTGTAAATTTAATAATCGAGAATTACTTAAGTTTAGGGGAAAAAATCAATTCCAATACGGATGAAATTTATTCTTGAGGTAAATTGAGATAACTAATAACTTTAGCTAAATAACTGATTTAAACGATAATAACAGACTTCTGAACTAATTTTTCTTATAAGTGTACTTTAAAATAAATAAAACAGACAAGTTTTTAATTTTTTTTTTTCTTTTAACGAAATCAGCTGTTTTTGTTGGTAACCGGTCACGGACACATCTTCAATATCAAAAATGGCAAAAAAAATTATACACAATCCCAAAAAGGATGAACCGTAGGTTATTGGGGCACATTAGGTAATGCCTCGTGTGGATAATTTAACATTTTTTTTATAGAGTTTGCTATAGCTTTCAGTTAAAAAATAAACTGATAAAATTTCGAACCGATTTATCATTTAACCGAAATCTTAGTTATAATTAGAGTTGTGCCGTTCATGAACGAACTAGTTCAATTGAACGACTCACTCAATTGAACGATATGACTCGTTCACCAATATTCGATCCTGTCGTTCAATCGTTCATTTCGTTCAATCGTTCATTTCGTTCAATCGTTCATTTCGTTCTTTTTATTCACAGAACAATTGCATCTCTACTCAATTAAAACTGCTTGTAAGAGCAATTCTTTTTTTTTAGAAAATATTAGTAATATTGTTTCAAATTAGGAAAAGCAATTATAGTCATACAAATAAAATGTTTTTTACACAAAATAAATAAATTTTTGTTAGAAAAATTGCAATTTTATAACACTTTTTGTCTATGTACTGTAAAATTTGTGAAAAAACTCGTAAAACATGAATAGTGCGTATAGTAATAATTGTCAAACGAACGACACAGTTCACAACACGCAGATCAGTCACAAGTCAAAGCAAAATTAACGATTGAACGATTTGAACGAACTAGTTCACTGACTCGAATTGAACGATACTGACAGAGTCACCAAAATGAAAGATTAATCCCAACTCTAGTTATAATGTAGGAAATTTGTATTTGATTTTTAATAACATTAAAAACTAATGAGGCTTTGACCATCACTTCTTTATATTTCGAATACGCTGCTTACAATGATTTTCGATGTATGTTACAGATTTTCCGCAACATGACTTTAAAGTACGATATTTTTAATAAATTTATGTAGTGAAGACGGTATATCGATGTAATAAGAAACGGTGTTTTAATTTATATTTGCAGAAGTGGTTTGCAGCGAAGTAACTTTTTCATGCCAAAATTTAACATTTTAAATCCAGTTTTAACCAAGAAAAGAGTTTTCTGAAATACCACAAGATGTGTATTTATTAGTTCTAACGTCATATAGATAAAAATGTGTGCCTCAAATCCATGGAATTAGTAAAATTGCAAGGAATTGAAATGAAAATGAAAATTGTGAACTTTAATTAGGCATAATTTTGAAGTGTCCTCTAAATTGACAATAAAACCGACGTTTAATTGGAAATTAGACTAAATCCTGAAATTATTTTTTACATTACTTACTTTGTAACTGTTGTGTAGAAAATATTCACATACCAACAATTTTATTATCGACGGATGAAAAATGTGTTTTCTAACGAAATTAGAGATGTGGTCGATTCCCATTTGCTTAATAATGGGAATCTAGCAAGAACTCGTCACTTTTCTCTCACTTAAGTTGTGCACACCACATCCGAACAGCTTAAACATTTCTATTTCGATGGTAGATATATCCAACTTTTTTTCTCCATAAAGATTTACGAGGGCGGTCCCAAAATTAGCCGACCTGACATATAGATGGCGGGAGTAGTTTGAAAAAATTACTTTTTTGGAAAGTGGAAACCTTATAAAACAAATGTTTTAACTTTCATGGCGCCACGTTGTTTATTATTTTGTTGACTATAAAACATTGGGTGGCAGAGTTTAAACGAGACGGAAGTGGTCGACCAATAGAGGTGTCCACGCCAGAAACGGTTAAGAAAATCCTCAAAATGATATTGGATGATAGTCGGCTGAAGGTGCATGAGCTGGCTGAAATGATAGGCATTTAAAAAATAGCTATACATCGCATATTTTTCGAAAATTTGGGGATGACAAATCTGGACGCAAGATGGTTGCCGCGCTTGCTCACAATTGGCGATATTTCACCGCAATAAAGCCGAGTTTCTGGCGTCGATTCGCAACCAGGGATGATACACGGGTCCGCCACCTCACACCTGAGACAATGGGACAGTCAAGGCAGTGCACTGGAATAGAAGAATAGTGTCCAAAGAAGTGGAAAACAGTTCCATCTGCACGCAACGTCATGGCGTTTGTTTTTTAGGATGCACTTGGGATAATTTTTATTGTTTATCTTCCAAAAGGAAAAACAATCAACGTCGAGTATTATGCTAACTTATTGTAGCGTTTAAGTGATGAATTTAAGAAAAAAATATCGCATTTGATGAACAAGAAATTGTTGTTTCATCAAAACAATGCACCAGTTCACACATGGTTGTTTTAAGGAGATAAACAGTTCTTACTATAAAAAGGGTATCGAAGCTGTTGAATATCGCTGGAAAACGTGTATCGAACTAAAAGGAGATTACGTTGAGAAATATAGAAATTGTTTCCAAAATTTGTTGTTTTTTTTTGTGTTAGGTCGTCTAATTTTGGGACCTAATTGTAAAAATTTTAAAAATAGCCATGCCATACATCCGACCATCTTAAATTTACTTAAAGGTCACGATATAAACTTTGAACTTTCCTTATGTCGTGTCGGAGAAAAACCTTAAAATTATTACACCAACTCTATTTGAATTGCAAGCTGTCTTCAAATTTGTACGAAATCTTAAATTTCTTCAATGAATAAATTTGAAAACAAAAACTCTATAGATTATTTATTAGGACAATATCCTAATATATAAATATAGAGTATGGTTTCGAACTTGATTAATTTTCATTTTCATTTAAACAATATTTAAAAATAAATAACAAGTAAGTAGACCGGATTTTAAGTGATTTGTCATTTATGTTATTTTCAGTTAAATTGAACTATAAACTATTTTGAATGTACTTTATTATGAGATATTTGCAAAATATATATTCATATAAAATCATATACAAATATATCTCAAACATATAATTATATATCGATCTATATATGATTAAATATGTCAGATGTAATTCCATGCAATTGTATACAATTGAATCTAATTCTTAGGAATGTACGTGAAGTTTTAAGACACTAGATATATCATAAAATTATTAGAAAAAGGTCTGGTTAGACACATGTCTAAGACCATTATTTGAAAGTTAATATTTTGTCCTTCTGTGTTATCAAAAATCGACCATGAGGAATCGGTCTGAAATCTATTCATCTATATTTGGAATTTAATTTTGTATCTCTGCTTTAAATATGCCCTAACAAAAATATCTAAACTTGTTTTTATCTCAATTTCAATCCAAATCTATTTGAAAAATTTTGAGTGCATTTAACATGTTTAAAAGTGCGTCCAAACTAATACTAGCATATTAAAGAATGAAAGAAAAAAAAGATTTTTTATCACCCTGATTTTGCAAATTATGATTTCCTCCTTATGTAAATTATATCCAGTACTTTAAGAATATGTTCTTACAACGTAATATTCTTTCATGGATTTTTCAAAACCAATCCCTTAAATAGTCAATAAAAACAAAAGCAATGTTTTTTTTTAGCTTAAATCATATACAAAGTGTATTGAAACAGGACACATGTGGTCATCCAAAAAATACTCGTAAAATTGCATAAAATTTAAAACTGTTTTGGGATATTACAAAACCAAGGAAATGAAATCAGTCCAAAATCAGACAAAAAAAATCACTGCTATGAATGAAAGAATATAACATGACAGCTTACATGGTGAGTACTTTAGCACCACATCAACCAAAATCTGTTCTGTTTTTCATAAATGAAATCAATGAAACTTCAAAGTACTTGTAGCAGAACAAGTCCAAATTTCCAATCGAGCAAGACGAATTATAAATGCACTAATTATGGTTCTTTAAAAATTGTGAAAAATATTTAAATAAGACGGGAAGCAAATAAGTTTAAGTGATTGAAAAGTAAAACTACGAAAACTTATAGGGCTGATAGCGTACGAAATATGACGTCATGCAAATTGCTAAAAAAAATTTTTTTAATTTGACTAACAAGGGAGGTATCCCGACCCGAGCTCACAGAATTTAATAAACCTTTGATATGTTGTAAAGGAGCAAAAAATATATATATGTATTTTTTAGCTGTTCAATCTCACATTTAAGTGTTAAAAAGTAGAGTGAACAATTAATTTATTTTTGTACGAAAACTTGTCTTCAATTTACGAAAACTATATTTTATTACACAGGGTTAAAGTACTCAAGAAGATAAAAATGTTGATACCCATATTGCCACTATGGTGGACCCAGAGTTGCCACATTTTTGAATAATTTCAATTTTAGCGAAAAAGGCTCTTCGGGAAAAGTCCCATAAAATCCGAAAGATTTCGAATATCGGAAATAGCTCAGACATCCCTATGTTAAATAGACATTACTCCGCATCATTTTTAGCTTAATACAACCAAAATTCCTTAATAAATCTCCAGATCGAATGTTACTCCAAATACATTTATTTAAATAACAAAGTTACTTGAAAGCCTTTAGGCATAATTTTTAAACCAATGAATGTGTCTCAAAAAAAACCTTTCATTTGATACCAAATTTGTCTAGTGTTGCTTTAAATTGAACGTGATAAACCAAAAAGCAAAACGTAAAATGTGATCACTTTTGACACCACTTAGTAACTTCTAGACATGAGATTGGGCAGCTAAAGAAAACACGGGTCCCTTACATTTTTGTTCTTTACAACATATCCGAAGTTTATTAACATCTGCCTGTCCGGATCGGGATACCTGCATTGTTTGGTATTTTTACCAAATTCACTATATCTTTTAAACTATATAAGTTACAAAATTCTTGTTTTTATGTTACTTTACCACTTCTCATTATAACAGAACTTGGTATAAACATTCTCCTAGTTAATATGGTGTTCACATAGTTATTCTTTTTCCAAAATTCTTTATAGTTCGGGTTTAGTTGCTGCTCAAAATTGGGGGTTATTAACAAATATGTAAGATATATTTTAATTTTGAACACGTTAACAGAAATTAAACTAATAAAGCTGGAACGCTGAAATTTAGGTATGTACAGTAGGATGGGGCGATTAGTATGGAAGAAAAAAAATCTTAATGGGCGCTTCGCGTTTCTGATTCTTGGTATTGTACTGAGCAAAAAAGTCCACTAGACCATACGTCTACGGTGAAAATCGAGCTTCCACATTTTGACTTTACGGCAAAAAAGCCCTATTTTGAAATTAAAAATTAACCCCTTAAAGCCCACCCACAAATATCATTGATGCATTAATCTACTAGAGAATCTTCCAAAGAAGAGATTGATACCATAATCTTGGATAAGCTCCTCCTACTTCCTGAGATATGTCCATCCCACACATTGTTACTTTCACAAAATACGGCAAAAAAAAGCCCTAATTTAAAATTAAAAATTAACCCCTTAAACCCCACCCACAAATATTATTGATGCATTAGTCTGCTAGAGAATCTTCCAAAGAAGAGATTGATACCATAATCTTGGATAAGCTCCTCCTACTTCCTGAGATATGTCCATCCCACACATTGTTACTTTCACAAAATACGGCTGAAAAGTCAAAATCTGGAAGCTCGATTTTCACCGTAGACGTATGGTCTAGTGGACTTTTTTGCTCAGTACAATCCCAAGAATCAGAAACGCGAAGCGCTTATTAAGATGTTCAAATCGCCCCACCCTAATATACAGTCAAGCCTTAAACATGATTTTTTTTTTTTTTTTGAAAGCAAAGGGCTTTTTTAAAATGTTTCGTCCGGAAATATCACGTCAAATAATTTTGATGAATATCAGATGTCCCTATTAGCATCATTTAATGTATCATGTATTTAAAAATTTTAATTCATCTGGGTACTCAGTTTAACTACATGTGACTTCCTTGACGTGAGAGTGTTTTTACAAAATTTTCTATTATTTCTTATATTATTGTATTGAAAAAATTCTTTTTGGCGAAGAAACCGGCCTAATTTATATGAGTTGAGTTAACGACATGGGATATATACGGCACACATTAAATATATGAGCATTACAAAGTTGTTTTTTTTCTCGCTCCCCACCTATTTTATGATATATTGGGTGTAAAACATAAGATTTGCAAAAAAACTAGACTTATATCGCGAAAACTGTCCATGCCGTTTCGACTTTTAACCTAAAAAATTGACTAAACATGGTTAGTTGCTTTGGTGTTCCACCAAATTTTTAAACAATAGGTTTTCGATAAAAAAGTATAATTAGTGTTATTATGCAAAATAAAAAACAATTATTTTTCTCATACATACTTTTGACCTAGATGTGAAAAATCGGGATGTTTTTCGCAATCAAAATTTTTGAGCGGCATTTATTAGTTTTTGTGAAGCGACAGTAGCTTAAGCATGGCGACCAATTGCGATTCCGACCTGAATTTTTCCACAAAAATTGTGGCATTATTGTGTAACGGTTATCACGTTAAACTGTTACACAGATGGTCTTGGGTTCGATTCCCGGTGACGACAACATCAATTTAGAAAAATAATATATATGAGTTTTATATCCTTCATATGTATCGCATCGCCCACATTTGGTGTTCCCATAGCACTTAAAACCCACCGAAGTAAAAAATAATGAATTAGGCCTATGAAACAAAAAGCTTCAATAAATTCGGCAACTCTCAAACAGGTGGCGAGCAACAACTGTGCTAAAACTATTATATAGCGTAATTACAGTGTTGCCATGTTTGCAGCCCTTCATCATTCCCCACCTTCCAAAGGAAACAATACATTAATAAAAAAGAAGAATATCCTGAGTGTTGCTTCTCTTAAAAAAATAAATGATGTCGAGAAGGGTCCAGCAATAGGCAGATATTTTTTAAGAATTTAATAAAATGCGTATATCGAGATCATACATGGAGTAAAATCATTGAAGCATTGATTTTTCCATATAAATGCTTATGCCAAAGAATTGGCATTTATATGAAAAAACTAATGCATCAATGCTAAAATCCCAAGTATGATCGAGATATGTGAATTTAAACTCAAGACCCAAAAAAAATTACAATTGACCCGCAAATGCAAAAATGAATATGCATATAATTTTGAGGAGTACATTTTAACCTAAAACGTAAGGCCACATAGTATATTTTATATTGTATAGTTTAAAAGTTATAATAAATTTTGTAACAATACTTTAGTCAAATTTAAACGGTTTTTGAAATGTTCTTGTCTTCATACATATTTCGGAGACCGAAAGAGTGCGGAGTCTGAAATTTATGTTTCTGTGATTTCTTGTCGAATACGACAGCTATGATATCATTAAAAAACGGAGATGGTCGGTCCGAAAATAAAAGGTTTTTTTTTGAGTTGAAAGGTTTTCACTCTTAAGTCTAAAATGGAATGTATACATTTGAATTTGTTACATACTTTAGGACAAAGTTAATATAGAATTATTTTAATAGCAAAAAAGTACTGAAAAAATAAAATTTTAAAGTTTCTGTTTCTGCTTAAAAAAACGTGCAATGACAACAACTACAACAAAAATCCCATCCATGGTAACGATGGACAGATATCATATGGTTTTTGGTTGAACCAACCATTTATTGGACGTACGTACGTTTGTAAGTTTAAGTGTGCCTGAGAGGCGACATTCAATGCGACAGCAAACGGTGCAAAAACGAACGCTTTTTGTGTGAATTTAATAATACGTTTGTCATGTACCCTCTTCTTCACACAGAAAAAACTGGAAAATATATGCAGAATTATGGATGGACAGACAACAAGTTATAGTATTTATGAAATGAAAAAATACCTAGAGACAGACATATACGGATGGACGGACATTCAGTCAGTCGGACAGACAGGCGGACAATATACTAAACAGACCATTCATGTTTGATCTTTTCTTTAAAGAAAAAAAAGCATATTAATATTTGTATGTATTATAGGGTACTTTTCAATGAATGTCTTAAATAAATTTAAAATTTTTTTTTTTTTTCATTTCTCTGAAGAATATCATTTATGATTTATTAAGGATGCTCTGATTACAAGATCGTTTGTTTTTTGTTAAATATATTAAAACAGAAACATAAACTTGCATGTAAACATTAACAACAAAAAAATTATGGGAAGAATCTGTTGTATATGGGGTCACCCTATCTATCTCATTGAAACTGTTGTCATGCATATAAAAATGATTTGTTAAACATGTACATAAAACCAGGCCATGATATATCAAACAATGTGACAATGAAAAATTATTGATGAATTTGTTTTGAATAAAATCTCAATGGGTCAAATTTTAATACCCTACACCAATACGTGGTCAATCATGAGTTTGCGCTGATGTTTGTAATAACAATAATAATTGAATATTTAGCATATAACCAAATTTTAAATGAACCAAATTAGCACGTTTTTCTATCGACTCAAAATAGCTATAGCATGTATGATTTTCTGGCATCTATCTCCTCGGCAAACTTGGGGAATTCATAGCTCAAAAATTAATATATTTTATTAAATATTTTATTTTTACATGCAGAACTAAGAAGGTAGAAATAAAAGAGTGAAACTGAAAAAGTTATAGGATATGGAAGCATGATGACATTTAAAGGAAGTTGAAGACGCCTTGTTGAACGACAATTAATTAAATAAACCTTATATCAATAGCTAATATAAGTGAGATGTAGCAAACTTTATATTTAACATAATTAAAAAAAAAAGGTTTTAGAATCAGAAACCGAATTTAAAGAAAAATATGTTATATAAAAAACACCAATCACCAAAAAAAATATATCTTTGTGCTAAAATCAAATAAAACTGAAAACAATTTAAAGGTCTATAGACAGTTTGGATATCAGGGTAAAATATATAAAATATTAATTGAAATATTCAAATTACAATACGATTTTAATCGTGATTTAAAATGTGTCAATCGGATTACTTAAACAAATAGTAAAAATATTAAAACAAAAATATATGTATAATAGGGCGGGTTATTTTTGTTTTTTTTTGATGAAGCGTATAGCAAAAACGTAATCTATAGGTGATTCTGAGAAATTTTGCTGAAGAGACCATAGCTCTAAGTCAGATTTGGAGCCCCCCAAATTCCAAAATAGATATTTTTCCATATATACATAGAATAATTTAATTAAATTCGCCATAAAATCGGATAGAATTATAGTAGATTTCTCTAGCTGGGCTTGTTTGAAAGGTATTTTTATTTTTAGTAGAGATATTAGGAATTTTTTTTCGAATAATAGCCTAAAATGAACTTTTAACTAATAAATTCTTAAATTTAATTTTAATTAAATTATTCTATGTATATAGGGAAAAATATCTATTTTGAAATTTTTGGGGGCCTCCAAATCCGACGTAGAGCTATGGTCTCTTCAGCAAAATTTTCAGAATCACCTATAGATTACGTTTTTTGCTATACGCTTCTCCAAAAAAAAAATCGTTCCATACAATTTGACCCGCCCTAATGTATAAGTATTATTCTATTTATTTAAACAATTGTATTGATTAAAATTTAACCAAAAGAAAACGAGCTAAAATTGAATTAAATTTACTATTAAACTAAATTTTGCGAAGAATTCACTCCTTAAAGCATGCGAAAAATTAAATATTCATTTGAATTTTTATGATCCCTTCACAATTTTGAATACCACGTTAAAAAATATTTAAATTTCCCGAATAGTTCACTCTTTTAAACATACCATCAAATATTTAAGTTTTTTTTTTTCTAAAATTCAAATTTTTCAACAACGATTTCACTCTTTTATATAAATCTGAGTGATCACTAAACAAATTTAGCGGAATTTAGAATACATTCTTTACAGGCAATACAAAAACTAATAAAATTATTTAAGAACGCATTCCTTTAAATGCGGGCAAAATAATGAAAAACTGAAATGTATTAAGAATAAGTTAAAACCGTAGTTCTTCTAAATTAAATTTAAATAGTAACGATTATATATAAAAATAAATAATATAAAATATAATAAAGATTAATAACAATATTTTTTAAGGTTATACAAATTTTGTATGTTCTATAAAATTTAAAGTCCTTAGACTTTTTTGATACCTTTTCGATTTCAATATTTAGCTTATAAAATTTTTTTATTTGATGTACGCTTTGGCGGAATTGGTGCAGCGCTGTGGGTTGTCACAAATCGAAATGTGTTCGAAAAAAATCTGCTGATGTAGCCACTAGAGATGAAAAAAAATTTAACTTTTTTGCACTTTATCAATTTAATACGTCGTAAGAAGTACTCTATTCACTCTAGACAGTCTAGATATGTTCTCGGGCCATACTATTCTATAAACAATTACACAAGTTCATACAATTTTTAAAATATCTTTTTGGCTATGAGGTGCTGTTTTACAAAGTAACTTGGTTCACGCAATACGCTAGCCAATTTCAAATATAATTGTGTATGTCAGACGAAAATTACATCATTATTCAAATACTGTTCTCAAAACTCAATCCCCAAAATCTGAATGTTTAAAAATTGTATAGTTGGTTTCACTTGTAAACCAACAAAACAAGTTTTACCAAACAGGGATATGGAAAATTCTTTTTTAGTGGTTAAATCTCCCAGGTCTAGTGACTTCCATTTTGAATTGTTTTGTTTGGATATGAAAGTTAAAAACTATGAAAAAAAAAAATGAAAGGAAGGGTTTTTTGAAAAAACTTGATAAGCCACATTTATTGTTTTATGGATTTACGCTGTTTTCTAGGCATCCATTGATTAATATTTGATAGAAATCTTGCATAAACACTTATTACAAGTACCTAGAGTATACATGTCCTGTAAATTTATATTTTATGCATTTTTTAAACCGAAAATAAAATGTGGCTTATCAAGTTTTTACAATAAGCCCTCCAAAATGAATGAAAAAACTCTTGTAAGTTCAAGTAATATTTTTAATTTGTTGACTTTTTAACTGGCTATAAATTATTTTATTGAAGACGTTTCAACGTGACGTTTCATTGTTGCCACTTCTTTGTGTAATTATGTAAATTGCGTGTAATTTAAAATTGATTGTGTTGTCCATGTGTAATTGTAATCCATGTGTAATGTAAATTTAGATTCTAAGGATTTTTTATTGAAAACTGTGAGATGCTGATGACCATTTTAAATAAAAACCTTAAGTGCATATAAGGCTATAAACGTCTTGTTACAAAACTGAGAATTGTCCCATTTAAAGAACGGCTAAATTTTTAAAAACATTTTTCTAGAAAACTCCTAACATCCTAAGGACTGTTTTCAATATAATTATTACTT
>CM037852.1:112323538-112343772 GCA_021234595.1 Delia radicum
ATGCAAAATATCGCAGCTGTATCCGCCAGTGTTGATGACCGTGAATTATCGATTCGGCGCCGTTCGCAGCAATTATGCATCTGTTACTCCACCACGTGGAAGAATTGAACAATTTGAGGCTGATGCAAAAATTGAATCCACACGACCTACCACAACGGCTAACGGAAGCCAATATGGAAGAATTTATTCGTGAGATAAAGGCCGTTATGTTGGAGAGAGTATGCCAAAATTGGACACAGCGTATAAACCATTTGAGGCGTAGTCTCGGTCAACATTTACATGAAATCATCTTTAAACATCGTTCTATCGATCGTTTCTATAGACTCAAATAAAGATTTCATACATTTCTCTAAATTCTATTTGTTTTTTTTTTTTTAATTAAATCCGAAAGCTCTTAAAAAATCACCCTTTAAATATACAGCATCTAGCTGTAATACAGAGATATTGAAATATATAAAACAAATATTCAACGAATACTTTCTACTAAACTAATCCGCTTACTGCTCCCATTTTAGAACAATTTATAAAGTTGTTCCAAATATTCTTCCATTTGAAAGAATTCATTATTTTTATGTTCTGTTGTAAGTATATATATATTTGTAGAGTTGAGCTTAGTATCATGTCTTGTTACAGTTTATTTGTGCATTATTGCGGCTTATGTTATTTTATAAAGTTATTGGTATTCGATTGATAAGTGCTGTGAAAATGTTGTTACAACATGTTGTGCACATACATTTTCCGTTACTTATTGTGTTTTTTTTTAGGTTTTAAGAAGATAATTTATTTTGTTAAATTGTTTGAATAATTGTTGAATTGAATGAAATAAAACATTTTGTAATAATGTTTTCATTTAACAAATGGCTGAACGCGATTTAAAATTTCTTATACCCAACAACATTATTTAGTATTTTGTTAACGACTTATAAAGAAAGTATTAAAAACTTTGTCAAAGAATAACCTACCTCATTTTTTCGGCCAATTCATAAATAAGGGAAGTAAATTCGACAATTGAAATTTGAATTTTGATTTGTTTTGCTATTTTACAAATGTAGGCCACATTTATTGGAATACCGGTATATGTTACAATTTAGTTTTATAGATTTCTAAGTAGAGTTTTTAACTAAGTTTGTTCTTCTTTTGGGATTTCGAGCCACTATATACAAATTCCTAAACGCTAAATTGGGTACAAAAAATAAAACATGCATCCGTTAGTTTTAAGCTATACCCCACTAACGAATGTCATTAAAATTGGAGCGAAACTATGGGACACTTTTAATTCCGCTTAAATAGAAACTAACGGGTTTTCAGTATGTTGCAACCTAAATAGTAAGTGACTAACCATGTTTTAATTAAAAATATCTTTAAACTGTAAGTTAAATAATGTTTCGTTTATATGTGTATTGATACTTATATCGCTCATTTACTTCAAGAACGTCACAACTCAAAAAACATGATTTTTGAGTTAATGATGCAAAATTATTCGTTATATCACATATCAAATTGTGTAAAAAATTCGTATTGATATCTTGTATACTCACATCTTGAGAGAAAATTTGTCGTAATTTTTTTCTTCAAGGTAGGAGTAAATTGAAAACTTTAAACTCGTTTTCTACAAAATCAAATTTGAGTTATGATGTTATTGAAGTAAATGAGCGATATGTTAATGTTTCACGATTTAAAAGAGTTCTTTGCAAATTAATATATTAATTATATAACTTTGGAATCTTCTTAATATGAGTGTATGTTTTTGTGAGTTTATGTTTGAAGTTTTCTACTAGTGATTATAATTAAAGTAATAATTATATTGAAAACAGTCCTTAGGATGTTAGGAGTTTTCTAGAAAAATGTTTTTAAAAATTTAGCCGTTCTTTAAAAGGGACAATTCTAAGTTTTGTAACAAGACGTTTATAGCCTTATATGCACTTAAAGGTTTAAAATTTAAAATTGTCATCAGCATCTCACAGTTTTCAATAAAAAATCCTTAGAATCTAAAATTTACATTACACATGGATACAATTACACATGGACAACACAATCAATTTAAAATTACACGCAATTTACATAATTACACAAGAAGTGGCAACACTGAAACGTCACGTTGAAACGTCTTCACTAAATAATTTATAGCCAGTTAAAAGTCAAAAAATAAAAATATTACTTGAAACTTACAAGAGTTTTTTTCATTCATTTGGAGGGCTTATTGTAAAAACTTGATAAGCCACATTTATTTTCGGTTAAAAAAATGCATAAAATATGACTTTACAGGACATGTATACTCTAGGTACTTGTAATAAGTGTTTAAGCAAGATTTCTATCAAATATTAATCAATGGATGCCTAGAAAACAGCGTAAATCCATAAAACAATAAATGTGGCTTATCAAGTTTTTTCAAAAAGCCCTTCCTTTCATTTTTTTTTTTTCATAGTTTTTAACTTTCAGATCCAAAACAATTCAAAATGGATTCACTAGACCTGGGAGATTTAATCACTAAAAAAGAATTTTCCATATCCCTGTTTGGTAAAAGTTGTTTAGTGGTTTACAAGTGAAACCAAACTTATACAATTTTTAAACTTTCGGATTTTTTGCCATTGGCTTTTTGCGCAGTTTACTGGGATTGAGTTTTGAGAACAGTATTTGAATAATGATGAAATTTTCGTCTGACATACACAATTATATTTGAAATTGGCTAGCGTATTGCGTGAACCAAGTTACTTTGTAAACAGCACCTCATAGCCAACAAGATATTTTAAAAATTGTATGAACTTATGTAATTGTTTATAGAATAGTATGGCCCGAGAACATATCTAGACTGTCTAGAGTGAATAGAGTACTTCTTACGACGTATTAAATTGATAAAGTGCAAAAAAGTTAAATTTTTTTCATCTATAGTGGCTACATCAGCAGATTTTTTCGAACACATTTCGTTTGTGACAACCACAGCGCTGCACCAATTCCGCCAAAGCGTACATCAAATAAAAAAATTTTATAAGCTAAATATTGAAATCGAAAAGGTATCAAAAAACTCTAAGGACTTTAAATTTTATAGAACATACAAAATTTGTATAACCTTAAAAAATATCGTTATTAATTTTTATTATATTTTATTATTATTTATTTTTATATATAATCGTTACTATTTAAAATTTAATTTAGAAGAACTACGGTTTTAACTTATTCTTAATACATTTCAGTTTTTCATTATTTTGCCCGCATTTAAAGAAATGCGTTCTTAAATTATTTTTTGTATTGCCCGTAAAAGAATGTATTCTTAATTGCGCTAAATTTGTTTAATGATCACTCAGATTTATATAAAAGAGTGAAATCGTTGTTGAAAAATTTGTATTTTAGAAAAAAAAACTTAAATATTTGATGGTATGTTTAAAAGAGTGAACTATTCGGGAAAATTAAATATTTTTTATCATGGTATTTAAAATAGTAAAGGGATCGTAGAAATTTAATGAATATTAAATTTTTCGCATGCTAAAAGGAGTGAATTCTTTGCAAAATTTAGTTTAATAGTAAATTTAATTCAATTTTAGCTCGTTTTCTTTTGGTTAAATTTTAATCAATACAATTGCTTAAATAATAAAATAATATACATATTTTCTTTTTGTTTTAATATTTTTACTATTTGTTTAATTAATCCGATTGACACATTTTAAATCGCTATTAAAATCGTATTTTAATTGAATATTTCAATTAATATTTTATATATTTTACCCTGATATCCAAACTGTCTATAGACCTTTAAATTGTTTTTAGTTTTATTTGATTTTAGCACAAAGATATATTTTTTTTTGGTGATTGGTGTTTTTTATAAAACATATTTTTCTTTAAATTCGGTTTCTGATTCTAAAACCTTTTTTTTTAAATTATGTTAAATTTAAAGTTTGCTACATCTCACTTTATATTAGCTATTGATATAAGGCTTATTTAATTAATTGTCGTTCAACAAGGCGTCTTCAACTTCCTTTAAATGTCATCATGCTTCCATATCCTATACTTTTCAGTTTCATTCTTTTATTTCTACCTTCTTAGTTCAGCACGTAAAAATAAAATAATTCCTAAAATATATTAATTTTTGAGCTATGAATTCCCCAAGTTTGCCGAGGAGATAGATGCCAGAAAATCATACATGCTATTGCTATTTTGAGTCGATAGAAAAACGTGCTAATTTGGTTCATTTAAAATTTGGTTATATGCTAAATATCCAATTATTATTGTTATTACAAACATCAGCGCAAACTCATGATTGATCACGTATTGGTGTAGGGTATTAAAATTTGACCCATTGAGATTTTATTCAAAACAAATTCATCAATAATTTTTCATTGTCACATGGTTTGATATATCATGGCCTGGTTTTATGTACATGTTTAACAAATCATTTTTATATGCATGACAACAGTTTCAATGAGATAGATAGGGTGACCCCATATACAACAGATTCTTCCCATAATTTTTTTGTTGTCAATGTTTACATGCAAGTTTATGTTTCTGTTTTAATATATTTAACAAAAAACAAACGATCTTGTAATCAGAGCATCCTTAATAAATCATAAATGATATTCTTCAGAGAAATGAAAAAAAAAAATTTTTTAAATTTATTTAAGACATTCATTGAAAAGTACCCTATAATACATACAAATATTAATATGCTTGTTTTTCTTTAAAGAAAACATCAAACATGTATGGTCTTTTTAGTATATTGTCCGCCTGTCTGTCCGACTGACTGAATGTCCGTCCATCCGTATCTGTCTGTCTCTAGGTATTTTTCATTTCATAAATACTATAACTTGTTGTCTGTCCATCCATAATTCTGCATATATTTTCCAGTTTTTTCTGTGTGAAGAAGAGGTACATGACAAACGTATTATTAAATTCACACAAAAAGCGTTCGTTTTTGCACCGTTTGCTGTCGCATTGAATGTCGCCTCTCAGGCACACTAAACTTACAAACGTACGTACGTCCAATAAATGGTTGGTTCAACCAAAAACCATATGATATCTGTCCATCGTTACCATGGATGGGATTTTTGTTGTCGTTGTTGTCATTGTAAGTTTTTTTTTAAGCAGAAACAAAAACTTTAAAATTTTATTTTTTCAGTACTTTTTTTGCTATTAAAATAATTCTATATTAAGTTTGTCCTAAAGTATGTAACAAATTCAAAATGTATACATTCCATTTTAGACTAAGAGTGAAAACCTTTCAACTAAAAAAAAACCTTTTATTTTCGGTCCGACCATCTCCGTTTTTAATGATATCATAGCTGTCATATTCGACAAGAAATCACAGAAACATAAATTCCAGACTCCGTACTCTTTTGGTCTCCAAAATATGTATGAAAACAAGAAAATTTCAAAAACCGTTAAAATTTGACTAAAGCATTGTTACAAAATTTATTATAACTTTTAAACCATACAAGATTCAAATACTAGATGGCCTTATGTTTTAGGTTAAAATGTACTTCTCAAAATTATATGCATATTGATTTTTGCATTTGCGGGTCAATTGTAAGTTTTTTCGGTCACTGCGGTATCAGCTGACCCGCATGTGTGTATTTTTTTTTTGCGCTCTCGCATTTATTATCTATTTATTTCTAAAATAAAGTAAATTTATTTTATATTAAATGGTTGGTAAACGAAAGAAGTTTTGGGGAAACAATCCCAAATTCAAGGGGCAAAGAACCAATTCTGGTTCTTTTAGCAACCGATTCAAGGTACTTGAAGATGACGCCGACGATTTTGATTCATCCAATGATGAAGAAGGTGAAATTTTAACTCCTAAAGAAAAAGTTCCTCCAATTATTGTGGATGCCGCACATAGCTTTGCACTGGTTATAAGCTCTATTGGAAAACAATACAAATTTAAAAGAATGTCAATTGGAACAAAGATTATTTCGGAAAGTAAGTCTCTCTACGACGATGCAATTAAGATTTTAAAAAATGCAAAGTTCCAATTTTATTCACACGAAGTTAAAGACAAAAATAAATTTAAACTAGTTTTGTTTGGCCTGCCATACCTAGATACAAAAACAATTAACGAAGAATTTAAAAACACTCATAACATAATTCCCTTAAATGTAAAAGAAATTAAAACAAAAAGATCAAACTGTGACGATGCACTTTATATAATTGAGTTTAATCGTGAACAAATATCAAAAAGAGAAATTATGAAAATTAAATATTTCTATGGGATATCTGTTTATTGGAGGAGTCCACTTAAGGGCAATAAAGGACCGACTCAATGCACTAAGTGTTCAATGTACGGTCATGGTGCAAGACATTGCCAAAGAAAAGTTATCTGTCCAGCTTGTGCTGGTGAACATGATTACTCTACGTGTACATTAAATAAAACCTCAATAGACGGACCTGTCATTTACAAATGCCACAATTGTGCAAAGAAAAAACTTAAAAATATAAATCACAGAGCCGATGATCCACATTGCCCCTGTAGAAAGGATTACTTGGAAATTCGCCAAAGAGCGACGTCACATGGAAATAACACACGAAAAAGAGTCAGAAACAATATTCCAGACTTTAATTCGCCTAATAATTTTCCTCATTTACCAAATAATGACAATATGCCCTCAACGTCTAAAACATGTGATTTTTTCACAAAAGGTAAGAAATATTCTGATGTTATACAAAACAAACAACGAATTATAAATAACAACGAAGATGATGATGACATTTCAAATGAAGAGCTCTTAGATATTTATTTTGAAGCAATTGATGCTCTTCAAAAATGTCAAAACAAATATGATAAATTAAGAGTATTGGGCATGATGCTTAAACATGCTCTCTAACTCTTTTACTAAATGTCTTTGCGTTATGCACTGGAATGCTCAGGGCATAACAACAGATTCAGCTGTTTCACAACTTGAATATTTTGCACGTAGCAAAAAAATTGATATAATTTTGTTAAATGAAACGTTTTTAATAAAAAACATAAATTTAAAATTGGAAATTATAAAGTGTACAGAGAAGATCGCGAAACTCACGGCGGTGGCGTGTTAATTGCAATTCGAGAATCTATTGAACATAACCTTTTACCAAAATATAAAACATCTGATACTGAAAATATATCAATTCTATTAAAATAAATGGTCGTAACACAATTATCACTTCTGCCTATAACTCTAGATATACAAATAAATTCAAAGATGATATCGAACTACTTACTAACTCAACAACAGACTTCTTTATTTTTGGGGACTTAAATGCCCAACATACGAGCTGGAACTGTCCAGAAAATAACACATCAGGCAATATATTGTATAATCATCAACTCCAATCAAATTATTATGTGTATTACCCTGCCAGACATACAAGATTTGGGCAAAATTCAACACCAACTCAACCATCAACAATAGATATTTTACTTTCTAATTCACCTCTTACGTTTTCACCACTTCTAACTTATCCCAATAAATTAGTATCGGATCACGTGCCAATAATATGCAATATCTATGGTAACGTCCACTATGAAAGGGAAAAGATTCCATTATATCGCCTTACTAATTGGGCTGAACTAAGGGCATGGGTAAATTTTGAAATGACAAATCAACAATTAACATCCCAAGAAATAACTAACGATAATATTGATTTGGTTTTAGAAAACGTGACTAAAATAATACAAAATCTTTCGATAAAATACCAACTGGTGAAAAGACTGATTGGCAACGACAAATCTCAGATCTTTCCATATATTTAATAAGACAGAGAAATAAATATCGACGTAAATTTCAAAGATGCTACGACCAAAATATGAGAGCCCAATACACATCAACGATAAAACAATTAAATAAATTAATTGACTTTCATCTTAACGAAGACAGGAATAAAAACTGGTCAAGCTTTATTTCTAAACTTCCAACTGGTTCTAAAAAATTCTGGAAATTACAAAAGCTATAAAAGGTCATCGTGCTCCGCTCTCAGATTTAACCTCTAATGGAGAAATATTGAAAACTAATGAATCTAAGGCTAATGCAATTGCAAACGAATTCGAAAAAGCTCACTCAATTACTCTCAACCACAACTCACCACTAGATGGTAAAGTATATAATCATATGCAAAAACTATATTCAATTAATGAATTCATCGTTGATCAAAATACTCTGACAAACGTTGATGAAGTTAAAGCTTTTGTTTCTACTCTTAAAATCATAAAGCCCCAGGGCTTGATGGCATTAATACTATAATTCTGAAAAACATGCCTGATTGTATTTTTGAAATGTTCACCAAGATTTTTAATTACTGTTTTAATAATGGATACTTTCCTACAACATTTAAAAGAGCAAGAGTCATTCCCGTTTTGAAAAAAGGTAAAGACCCACACCTTCCAAATAACTATCGTCCAATCAGCATTTTAAGCATTATAGATAAAGTTTTTGAAAAAATTATACAAAAACGTTTACTAATCTTTACAGATAACAATAACATTATTAATAAAGAACAGTTTGGATTTCGAAAAGAACATTCGACCGTTCACCAACTTAAAAGGGTTGTGAAAATTATAGATTCAAACAAAACTAATCGAAAAAGTACGGGTGTTGTTCTTCTCGACATCGAAAAGGCCTTTGATTCCATTTGGCACGATGGTTTGATATATAAATTGGATATTTTTGGATACCCCATTTATCTACAAAAACTTATTAAAAGCTTTTTATCTGATCGTCATTTTGTAGTTAATGTGGGCAATTGCAATTCATCAACTCGGAACATCCCTGCTGGTCTTCCCCAAGGGTCCGTTTTATCTCCAACATTGTACTCAATATATACTGCCGACTTTAATGTGCATAAAAACCATGATGCCGCTTTTTACGCTGATGACACTGCCCTTATATGCAATGGGAAAGTATCAAACGCAATTATAAAAAGATTACAGAACTCTTTAAATTCGGCTCAAAGATTTTTTGACAAATGGAAAATAAGAGTAAATCAGGAAAAGACACAAGCCATTTTATTTCCATTCAATAAATCACCTAAGCGTAATCCCACAATTCCTCTTGAAATCCAAGGAAACGTCATTAACCTTAATGATCATGTTAAATATCTGGGATTGATACTTGATAAGAAACTTACATTCAAAACCACGTTTTATCAATTTGTGAAAAAGCTATCAGATGCGGACGGGCATTATACCCTTTGCTTAATCGCAGGTCAACATTAAATGTCCAAACAAGTCTCTACTGTATAAAATGTGTATACGTCCTATTATGACCTACGCCAGTCAAGTATGGTACAAAAGGACAGCAAAGTCACATACAAAAAAATGCAAATTATTCAAAATAAGAACCTAAAAATTATTCATAATTTAAAACCGAGATATTCTACAACACTTCTGCATAATCGCTTCGGTCATAAAACTATCGACAATTTCACACAAAATCTTGCTTTGTCATTTAATGACAGATGCAGATTATCGAACTTCGAAACCATAAGATCTCTACTGGAATAATAACTCAAAATGTTTTAACCTTCTAAAAACATTTTTGTTAGTATTTATTCTTACTTTTTTTATAATTCCTATAAGGTTTTTTTTTTTTTTCTACACCAACATTTTTCCTTAAACTGTGATATGTATATATTAGCTTATATTTTTAAATACACTTGTTAATAACTGTTGTAATACCTATGTAAAATCTCATAACATGTAAAACTTAAAACGAATAAAGGTTACAATTAAAAATAAAAAAAAAAAAAAAAAAAAGTTTTTTCGGTCTTTAGTTTAAATGCACATATCTCGATCATACTTGGGATTTTAGCATTGATGCATTAGTTTTTTCATATAAATGCCAATTCTTTGACATAAGCATTCATATGGAAAAATCAATGCTTCAATGATTTTCCTCCATGTATGATCTCGATATACGCATTTCATTAACTAACTTCTTAAAAAAATATTTGCTTATTACTGGACAATTTTCGACATCATTTTATTTTTAAGCACCACTCAGGAAATTCTTCTTATTTATAAATGTGTTGCTTTCTTTGGAAGGTGGGGAAAGATGAAGGGCTGCAAACATGGCAACACTGTAATTACGCTATGTAATAAGTTTTAGAACAGTTGTTGCTCGCCACCTGTTTGAGAGTTGCCGAATTTATTGAAGCTTTTTGTTTCATAGACCCTAATCCATTATTTTTACTTCGGTGGGTTTAAGTGCTATGGGAAGACCAAATGTGGGCGATGCTGTACATGTGTAGGATAGAAAACTCATATATATAATTTTTCTAAATTGATGTTGTCGTCACCTGGAATCGAACCCGGGACCATCTGTGTAACAGTCTAACGTGATAACCAGTACACAACAATGCCACAATTTTTGTGGAAAAATTCAGGTCGGTATCGCGATTGGTCTCTATGCTTAACCTACTGTCGCTTCAAAAAAACTAATAAATGCCGCTCAAAAATTTTGATTGCGAAAAACATCCCGATTTTTCACATCTAGGTCAAAAGTATGTATGAGAAAAATAATTGTTTTTTTATTTTGCATAATAACACTAATTATACTTTTTATCGAAATCCTATTGTTTGAAAATTTGTGGAACAACAAAGCTACTAACCATGTTTAGTCAATTTTTTAGGTCAAAAGTCGAAACGGCATGGACAGTTTCGCGATATAAGTCTAGTTTTTTTGCAAATCTTATGTTTTACACCCAATATATCATAAAATAGGTGGGGAGCGAGAAAAAAACAACTTTGTAATGTTCATATATTTAATGTGTGCCATATATATCCCATGTCGTTAACTCAACTCATATAAATTAGGCCGGTTCTCCGCCAAAAAGAATTTTTTCAATACAATAATATAAAATTTTGTAAAAACACTCTCACGTCAAGGAAGTCACATGTAGTTAAACTGAGTACCCGATGAATTAAAATTTTTAAATACTCATTAAATTATTCTAATAGGGACATCTGATATTCATCAAAATTATTTGACGTGATATTTCAGGACGAAACATTTTAAAAAAGCCCTTTGCTTTCAAAAAAAAAAAATCATGTTTAAGGCTTGACTGTATATTAGGGTGGGGCGATTTGAACATCTTAATAAGCGCTTCGCGTTTCTGATTCTTGGGATTGTACTGAGCAAAAAAGTCCACTAGACCATACGTCTACGGTGAAAATCGAGCTTCCAGATTTTGACTTTTCAGCCGTATTTTGTGAAAGTAACAATGTGTGGGATGGACATATCTCAGGAAGTGGGAGGAGCTTATCCAAGATTATGGTATCAATCTCTTCTTTGGAAGATTCTCTAGTAGATTAATGCATCAATAATATTTGCGGGTGGGGTTTAAGGGGTTAATTTTTAATTTTAAATTAGGGCTTTTTTTGCCGTATTTTGTGAAAGTAACATTGTGTGGGATGGGACATATCTCAGGAAGTAGGAGGAGCTTATCCAAGATTATAGTATCAATCTCTTCTTTGGAAGATTCTCTAGTAGATTAATGCATCAATCATATTTGTGGGTGGGCTTTAAGGGGTTAATTTTTAATTTCAAAATAGGGCTTTTTTGCCGTAAAGTCAAAATGTGGAAGCTCGATTTTCACCGTAGACGTATGGTCTAGTAGACTTTTTTGCTCAGTACAATCCCAAGAATCAGAAACGCGAAGCGCCCATTAAGATTTTTTTCCTTCCATACTAATCGCCCCATCCTACTGTACATACCTAAATTTCAGCGTTCCAGCTTTATTAGTTTAATTTCTGTTAACGTGTTCAAAATTAAAACATTGTGTATTTCTTACATATTTGTTAATAACCCCCAATTTTAAGCAGCAACTAAACCCGAACTATAAAGAATTTTGGAAAAAGAAAAACTATGTGAACACCATATTAACTAGGAGAATGTTTATACCAAGTTCTGTTATAATGAGAAGTGGTAAAGTAACATAAAAACAAGAATTTGTAACTTATATAGTTTAAAAGATATAGTGAATTTTGTAAAATACCAAACAATGCAGGTATCCCGATCCGGACAGGCAAATGTTAATAAACTTCGGATATGTTGTAAAGAACAAAAATGTAAGGGACCCGTGTTTTCTTTAGCTGCCCAATCTCATGTCTAGAAGTTACTAAGTGGTGTCAAAAGTGATCCCATTTTACGTTTTGCTTTTTGGTTTATCACGTTCAATTTAAAGAAACACTAGACAGATTTGGTATCAAATGAAAGGTTTTTTTTTGAGACACATTCATTGGTTTAAAAATTATGCCTAAAGGCTTTCAAGTAACTTTGTTATTCAAATAAATGTATTTAGAGTAACATTCAATCTGGAGATTTATTAAGGAATTTTGGTTGTATTAAGCTAAAAATGATGCGGAGTAATGTCTATTTAATCTAGGGATGTCTGAGCTATTTCCGATATTCGAAATCTTTTGGATTTCATGCGACTTTTCCCGAAGAGCCTTTTTCGCTAAAATTGAAATTATTCAAAAATGTGGCAACTCTGGGTCCACCATATTGGCAATATGGGTATCTTCTTGAGTACTTTAACCCTGTGTAATAAAATATAGTTTTCGTAAATTGAAGACAAGTTTTCGTACAAAATAAATTTATTGTTCACTCTACTTTTTAACACTTAAATGTGAGATTGAACAGCTAAAAAATACATATATATATTTTTTGCTCCTTTACAACATATCAAAGGTTTATTAAATTCTGTGAGCTCGGGTCGGGATACCTCCCTTGTTAGTCAAATTAAAAATTTTTTTTTTTTAGCAATTTGCATGACGTCATATTTCGTACGCTATCAGCCCTATAAGTTTTCGTAGTTTCACTTTTCAATCACTTAAACTTATTTGCTTCCCGTCTTATTTAAATATTTTTCACAATTTTTAAAGAACCATAATTAGTGCATTTATAATTCGTCTTGCTCGAATGTAATTTTGACTTGTTCTGCTACAAGTACTTTGAAGTTTCATTGATTTCATTTATGAAAAACAGAACAGATTTTGTTTGATGTGGTGCTAAAGTACTCACCATGTAAGCTGTCATGTTATATTCTTTCATTCATAGCAGTGCTTTTTTTTGTCTGATTTTTGGACTGATTTCATTTCCTTGGTTTTGTAATATCCCAAAACAATTTTAAATTTTATGCAATTTTACGAGTATTTTTTGGATGACCACATGTGTCCTGTTTCAATACACTTTGTATATGATTTAAGCTAAAAAAAAACATTGCTTTTGTTTTTATTGACTATTTAAGGGATTGGTTTTGAAAAATCCATGAAAGAATATTACGTTGTAAGAACATATTCTTAAAGTACTGGATATAATTTACATAAGGAGGAAATCATAATTTGCAAAATCAGGGTGATAAAAAATCTTTTTTTCTTTCATTCTTTAATATGCTAGTATTAGTTTGGACGCACTTTTAAACATGTTAAATGCACTCAAAATTTTTCAAATAGATTTGGATTGAAATTGATATAAAAACAAGTTTAGATATTTTTGTTAGGGCATATTTAAATCAGAGATACAAAATTAAATTCCAAATATAGATGAATAGATTTCAGACCGATTCCTCATGGTCGATTTTTGGTAACACAGAAGGACAAAATATTAACTTTCAAATAATGGTCTTAGACATGTGTCTAACCAGACCTTTTTCTAATAATTTTATGATATAGCTAGTGTCTTAAAACTTCACGTACATTCCTAAGAATTAGATTCAATTGTATACAATTGCATGGAATTACATCTGACATATTTAATCATATATAGATCGATATATAATTATATGTTTGAGATATATTTGTATATGATTTTATATGAATATATATTTTGCAAATATATCATAGTAAAGTGCATTCAAAATAGTTTATAGTTCAATTTAACTGAAAATAACATAAATGACAAATCACTTAAAATCCGGTCTGCTTACTTATTATTTATTTTTAAATATTGTTTAAATGAAAATGAAAATTATTCAAGTTCGAGGCCATACTCTTTATTTCTTTAGTAGGATATTGTCCTAATAAATAATCTATAGAGTTTTTGTTTTCAAATTTATTCATTGAGCACTTTCTGGAATGTGTTTTTCGGGAATTTTCTAGGTTCGCATCATCACAAGCTTTCAATTTATTTTTGATCAATGGTGATAATTTAGTTCTCATTTAGTGGGAAAACTAGGTTATATGAATGCTTTATGTTTTGCATGAGATTGTCACTTCTTTCAAAACGTGTTCTGATGAAAAATAAATTCCCGAAATAGATCTTTCAACACATTCCTAAAAGTGGTCAATTAATAAATTTGAAAACAAAAACTCTATAGATTATTTGTTAGGACAATATCCTAATAAAGAAATATAGAGTATGGCCTCGAACTTAAATAATTTTCATTTTCATTGGACAATTAAATGTCGAAAAAAAAATTATATCAAAATTGTTTAAATAACTAACAAATCCGTAGGAATAAGAGAATACTATCTAAGTTTAAAACAAATGTTCAAATTTTAACTACAGACCAGTAAAAATAAATGTTCGATTCAGTTTTTTTCGAGATTATTTCAGTTTTTGTTTGTTTTTTTTTCTACAAAATGTAGACACACACTACATACAAATCTTGCTGTATGGCTGTAGTATTTGTGGAAACTTTTTCAATTTCTACCAATATATAAAAAAACCACTTTGATAAAAAACACGCTGTAATTTTTTTTATAAATGCACGTTCCTTTATTTTAACTTGACTGACATTTTTTTATTAAACTAAAACAGTTAACTACATAATAACCGTTTTTTTAATCACTTCGATTTATTAAATCCAAAATGTAGTTCACATAGTGCTCAATAAGTGCAGTAACTAGGAATTTCTTCTTTCACCCTAATTTTTTATATTAAATTCAATGACGCAGAATTTTATTATAAACTTAAAGTTTGAATTGTATTTTATACAAAATAGAGTAGAACAGACTGCAGCTTCAATTTATTTACTTGAAATTGCAAATATTTCGCTCCAAAATTCTAGGTTCACGAATTGGTTTTAATTAAATTACTCATTGTGAAAAATTAACATTTATATTTTAGCTATTATCCATGTCCAAGATAGAAATTAATGGTCTGTTTTTGTAAGACGTGTCACTCAAAATATTCGTGTAAATGAGTGAAGAAATTCATTTTGGGGTTTTGTAATGCAAATGTCACTTTGAATTGAGTGAAAACGTAAGAAAAACGTCTCTTTTTTTGGTTTCCACAATGCGATTTGAAACGTCACAAACGTCAAAAACAGACGTTCACAAAAAAGTATTCGTCAAAGAAAAAAGGCAACACAATTTAATATTAAAAAAAAAATACAGTAAAACTCGGTTAAGACGAACCCTCAGTTTAATACGAACTAATTTAAAAGTCAAGACGTTTTGGCAAAAATTTTCATATAAATACATCTTATAATACGAACTCGGTTAATACCAAAAACCTCGTTTTCATACAAATTACCATGTTTAGTACACTCTTTATCCGTTTAATGGGATAGAAATAATTTGAATTTCATATCCGTGGATGACTTTCTAGATATAGATGCTAATGTTTTAACGTCACATACTTTATCAGGTGAAAAAATATTGAAAATTGTTAATCCTGCCGATGTTGAAAATTTGTCAAGTAATATATTCGAACAAAATCGTGTGCCGAAGAAGCTGACAATCATATTTTGGCAATAGAAAAACTTATAACGAATGAAATCGTTAATTCAGTCATTCAGAAAAAAATAACATATTTTTTTTGTTTTAAATGAAGAATTTTAATTGAATTTTTAATTGTGGATGCATGAAATGCTAATTTTATTTTTTATTTATGTAAAAATCTTGTTTTTGTTTTAATAAATACATATTTTTTATCGTTAAAAATAAACGCTTAATACGAACCTCGCTTAAGACGAATTAATTTATTTGGTCCCTCGGAGTTCATCTTAACCGGGTATTACTGTAATACTTTTTAACAAAAAATTGTAATAAAAAAAGAATAATGATTTTTATTTTTATTTATATTTATATTTATTTACATTTTTAGATGTAAATGTTTTTGTTTTTTTTTTGTACAAATTATATTTTTATATCCACTTTTATTGTTTTCTAAACAAAATAAATTAATTTTTTTAAGCAAAATCAGCTGTTTTTGCTTATATTTCAATTATAGTGTTGGGTTGTCATCTAGCAACGAAAAATTATTTATTTGTATATGAAATAAACTAACAAAAACCGAAAAGCAATGTCATGGCAATCTCTACTGTTTGACATAACATAAAGCTTAACGTACTCAAACGTAAGTCAGGCGAACGAATTATAAAAACTCATTTCCTTACGTATTCGTTCGGGTGCCACACGTTCGTCTGAAATTATACACGTATTGTAAAAACAGACCGTAAGTATTTAAAAATTTATAGATTTTTTTCTAAACGTATTTAAAACAAAAAAATTTAAGAAACATTTTTTAGTTTTACAATATTTTTGTTTTTCTTTTTGAACTTTCATTCGTAATTTTGTTTACAATTAAATTTAAAGGGTGATTCATATATTAATATTTTTTTTTTGCAAACCCAGATAAATAAATTGAACTTTGTTCTTGGATTTAATAAATCCTATTTTTGTATGAAAATTTTAAATCCAGGTGATTTAAAAAACAGTTAATATCGTGATTACAATTTTGAAATCCTTATATTATTTACACAAAAAGCAATAGAAACAAATCTGATACGAAAAATTAAGATCAATACAATTTGTACATGCGGTCGTTTTACGATACGTTGCGAAATGTGGCAAGTTTTCATTTTTTCGCTATAAAACTCAATGCTACGATTTGGACACTTATAAATTTTATATTCGGATCAGTTTAATTTTAAAAATACTAGATTTTTGGTAGTCTTTAGAAAATTCAGACGATTTAAGAATAATTTATCTCATTTGTTATACAAATTTTACATTATTTGTGTTTTAGGACAGAATTTACAACACACCTCGGCAAGCTTTCTTAGTTTGAATGCCGATATATGATTTATATACTCTTTGATGCTCTGATTCCAAATACGGCATCCAATTTTGTCATCTCCTCACAATTTTGAGATAACCGCGGTTAAAGTTGAAAAAAATTTGTATTATGGCCTCTTTTAAAGCTGTTTATTATACGATTGGCGCTTTCTAGTGAAACAAAATATACATAAATATTTAGAATACGCTTTACTTTTAAAGATACCGCGATGAAATTTTTTTAAAACTAATTGCTAAAATAGCGTAAACATACATTTTTCAAATGCCTTCTACAAAAAAATATAAAACAATTTTTTGTAAGAAATTTGAGAAAAAAATTAAGATTTCGTACAATTTTAAAGATAGCTTATATTTGAAATGCAATTTAAGCAGAGTTAGTGTAATAATTTTAAGGTTTTTCTCCGACACGAAATAAGGAAAGTTCAAAGTTTATATAGTGACCCTTAAGAAAATTTAAGAAGGTCGGATGCATGGCCTAGGCTATTTTTAAAATTTTTACAATTATAAAAAAATTTTAAACATTTGTTAAGTGGGCGGTCACAAAATTAGCCGACCTAACACAGAAAACACAACAAATTTTGGAAACATTTTCTTTATTTCTCAACATAATGTCCTTTTAGTTCGATATACGTTTCCCAGCGATATTCAACAGCTTCGATACCTTTTTAAGTAAGAACTGTCTATCTCCTTAAAATAGCCATTAAACGCAGACTCCACCTCTCCATTGTTGGCAAATTTTTTACCACCGAGCCAATTTTTCAAGTTTGGAAATATAAAACAATCCGATTGAGCTATATCTGGCGATTAAGGTGCGTGATAAAGCAATTCGAATTTTAATTCATTGACTTTGGACATCGCAATAGTGGATGTGTGAACTGGTGCATTGTTTTGATAAAACAACAAGTTCTTTTTTATCAAATGCGATATTTTTTTCTTAATTTCATCACATAAACGCTACAATAAGTTAGGATAATACTCGACGTTGATTGTTTTTCCTTTTGGAAGATAAACAATAAAAATTATCCCAAAAAATAAACGGGATGACGTTGCGTGCAGATGGAACTGTCTTCCACTTCCTTGGACACTATTCTAACATTCCAGTGCACTGCCTTGACTGTTCCTTTGTCCCAGGACGCGGCAACCATCTTGCGCACAGCTTTCTCATCTCCAAATTTTCGAACAATATGCGATATATAGCACTTTTTAAATGCCTATCATTTCAGCCAGCTCATGCACCTTCAGCCGACTATCATCCAATATCATTTTGTGGATTTTCTTAACCGTTTCCGGCGTTGACATCTCAATTGGTCGACCACTTCGGTCTCGTTTAAACTCTGCCACCCAATGTTTTATAGTCAACAAAATAATAAACAATTTTTACTAATTCCATGGATTTGAGACACACATTTTTTTAATCTATATGACGTTAGTTCTAATAAATATATACATCTTGTGGTATTTCAGAAAACTCTTTTCTTGGCTAAAACTGTATTTAAAACGTTAAAATTTTGGCATGAAAAAGTTATTTCGCTGCAAACTACTTCTGCATTTAATTCTCATTTTTTCTAAAACTACCATGTACCTCAAATATAAATTAAAACACCGTTTCTCATTACAGCGATATACCGTCTTCATTACATAAATCTATTAAAAACTATCGTACTTTAAAGTCATTTTGCGGAAAATCTGTAACATACATCGAACTAATTGTAAGCAGCGTATTCGAAATATACAGAAGTGATGGTCAAAGCCTCATTAGTTTTGTTGTTATTACAAATCAATTACAATTTTCTACATTATAACTAACATTTCGGTTAAATGATAAATCGATTCGAATTTAATCAGTTTATTTTTTAATTACATTTTGTAAACTGAAAGCTATAGCAAATTCTATAAAAAAATGTTAAATTTTCCACACTAGGCATTATCTGATGTGCCCCCAATAACCTATTGTTCATCCTTTTTTGGGATTGTGTCTACTTTTTTTTGTCGTTATTAATATTGAAGATGTGTCCGTGGGGGGATAAGACCAGTTACCAGTAAAAATAGCTGATTTCCTTAAAAAAAAAAAAAATTAAAAACTTGTCTGTCTTATTTATTCTTAAAGTAAACTCACAAAAAAAGTTAGTTCAGAAGTATGTTAAACGGCTCCCAATTTAAGTAAGGTAATTTTTTCGGTTATTCGCGTTTAAATCAGTTATTTAGCTAAAGTTATTATCTCATTTTACCTCAAGAACAAATTTCATCCGTATTTGAACTGATTTTTTGACCTAAAATTAAGTAATTCGCGATTATCAAATTTACAAATTTTGGCAGTTAATTTATAATACAATTGTTTTTAAACTATAATTGTTTCTCATGTTTTTTGTTTTGTAATCCTTAAATGGGTGTTCAAAACATTTGCAACTGAAATCATGGTTTGGGTAATTATAATTTTTTTGATCAAAAAGATTTGTGGTATAAGTTTTTGTTTTTTTTTTTTTATTAAATTCAGTTATAGCATATTATTTTACAAATACAAACAAATTATTCATAACTTCTCAAAAATAAAAAAAGTTATTTTAGCAAAATAAGTCGATAGTGCAATGTTCAAAACATTTGCAACTCTTAAAGTAATTAACAGGAAATACAAACAATGGTTTTAACGCTCAGTATATTGTAGCGTAACCGTTATTTTTTATAACTCCTGAACACCTCTTAGGCAATGAGCTTTTTAATATAATCGCCAGAAATTTACATTCCACTCTTCTGCAACTCGATGAAAAGTTTATCACCATTTCGGAATACTTTATTGCCGATATTCCGTTTTACAATCATCCACATGTTCCAATTGGGTTGAGATCGGGAGATTGAGCCGGCCACGACATGATATTAATTTCATTTTCCTGCAGCCAAACTTTTACAACCCCCGACGTGTGTTTTGGGTCGTTGTCGTGCTAGAAGGTCCATGAGAGTGTCGTTTCCCATTCAGCATACGAAAGCATAACTGAACTCAAAGATCTCTATAGATTGTGGCCGTCATTGTGCTAGTAATGCGGTGAATTGGGTCAATCCCCATTTCCTGAAAAACACCCCCACACCATAATGTTTCCACCTCCGTGCCTTCACTGTGGCGGTTGTGTATCGGGGAGTAAACTTTTCGCCTCGTGGCCTTCGAACATTGGCTCTTCCATCTGATCCCGGGAGGTTGAATTTAGACTCATCTGACCACAATAGATTTTTTCATTGCTGTTGAGTCCAGTTCAAATGG